>JAQIWG010002731.1:0-19594 GCA_034695025.1 Chamaedrilus cognettii | reverse complement strand
ACCTGTCAAGTACTAACCTGTCAAGTACTAACCTGTCAAGTACTAACCTGTCAAGTACTAACCTGTCAAGTACTAACTTGTCAAGAACTATTGATTCTATTGAAGGGTCATTCGCCAACTTCATGTTTTTCAGCACTTCCTTTTTTCTCTCTCTATGCACCCAGCGAGCTCTGAGTTGTACAACAATCATTTTTCCCTCCATCTGCATGGGATTATTGCAAGCGAGAGGCTGCAACAGGCACTCTAGTATCTCAAATTGGCACACGAATAAAACGCTAATCCGTTAGAGCGTCTGCTAAATTGCGCAAGCATTGATTTTTTTATGCCACACGTATGGGAGTTATACGTCTACAGTCTGAGCAGGGGTATGTGACACTAATTACTACGTAAGCCTAATCCAATTTTTAACTTCTAGCATTCGCGTATCCAAAAAGCGACATTTATGAAATATGTACCCCGATTCAAAAGTTAATATTTTGATTTGCGTATGCATCTTTAGCAACTTTGATGACTTGATTCGTGAGATATGAGCGGTTTACGCGGAGCACTCAATACATTAAATGTTTTTTTCTGGCGCAGTCGTGTATTTTTTAACCTCAACTTCAGCTGCACGTAACTCTCTAAAAAATTGACCAAAAAATCTAAAAATTGGCGTGCGAATAAAACTTTAATCTATTTGAGAGTTGCATAAATTGCTTAGATATGGTTCCTTGTATGCCACACATATTGGAGTTTTAAGTGAGGGCCTAGTGCCGCGGTATATATGTGACAATATTACACATACGTAGTCCAACTTATAATTTCAATAATTCACGTATCCAAAGCGCGACAAATACGAAATTTTCGCCACCATTAAAGAGATAACTTTTTGATTTACATTCCAATTTTGAGCGAATTTCATGCACTGATTCCAGAGATACGAGCTGCTTATGAAGAGAACTCAAATACGCTTTAAAAAAATCCACAGCGTCGGTGTTTTCGGAACCTCAACTTCAGCCGCCCGTAACTCGCTAACCAATACATTAAAAATGACGAAAGCTGGCATGCGTATCGACCTTTAATCTCTTTAAACGTCCTGTAAAGTTCGTCTTAGTCGATTGTTGTTAGCTTGACTTATGGAAGTTTTAAGTGAGGTCCCACTGAGACAGAATAGCCTATTAGAGCGTATTGCCCGGGCAATATTTCAAGCGTCAGTTTTGCTCAATTTTATTGTGCGCTGTCTTAACGGGTGCGTAAGCTAAATAGGGGGCGAGGCGTAATGACGTCATGCGCTACACTGCAGGCAGAGGGGGGGAGGTAGAGTGAGGATATCGTGTGGAGTCGATACGCTAGTATATATGGCCGAGGTAGCTGGGGAGGGGTTAAACCCCCTATTGGAATTTTTCATTAGCCTACCATGCAATATTTCATCGAGATTACAAAAAAAATTACCCATTTCTTGATGAGAAAGATGGATCCATATCTAAGCAATTGATGGTGGAAAAATTGCGGAACTTGTGGAAAATTGTAGGGATATGACAATTTTTTTGTTTTGACCCGCCCTGCAGATTTTGACAGAAATTCCAACTGGGAACAATCGATACTTAAATGTGGTTTTTATGTTAAATTTGAGCACGAGCGGTATTGGTGCAAGCTGTTCGCTATCGTGAAAAATAAAAGAGGTCTGGCGGATTAGGTTTTTGCTTATCGCGTTTTTGATCGATGCATTTTTACGCATTCACTTCCGGTCGTGCATTTTATTTTATTTTAATGACTTATGTGTAATTTATTTATTTATTCTTTTCTGATTAGGATTAGGGATAGTGTTTAGGAAAAAATGTTGCAAAGATTGCGACAAGGCGCACCCTCGAGCTCAAGTTAGCATGTCGAAGCAGCGGCAGCAGAAACTATTACTAGGAGAGTGGAGACGTTCAGCGAATGATATTAGTTACCGGTAATAATTGTTAGAAATCACACATGCCTGCAAGGCAAACTCTAGCTATCGATTATATGTCGGGTTATTTAAATAAGTGGCGCAGCACTTTTTTTTCCCTGCTGAGTCGTCGACGAGGAGGTGGAGGGATCTACGTTGGCGGCGGTCGTCAGAGTGGAAGAAGGGTTCTGGTTAAGTGAATACCGTTAATGTGAACATGATATAACATGGGTTAACCTTGGAGCTTGATATGAGTTAACACTAGAGCCTGACATGCCGAACTTGACATGCCGAGACTACACGGCCGGGTATTCAACCCTCCCGATCTCAAAAAAGTAAGTTCCTAATAGCTGCTGTGCTGATATTAAATGTGAAGTTAAAAGATTCGCTTATCCTATTTGACATGCGCTGATGTTAAGTTTTTGCGTGTAGTTGCCCGCATCGAGAAGTTAAATTTATGGTTTTTCACGCGTCTGTTAACTTGTGCGTTTTGTATAGGTGAACTCACATTTATAAGTGATTAATGTGGTTAATTATTTTCTGATCTTGAACAACGTTCTTGTCACCCGAGGGCAAGAACCGGGCATGTACATTAAAAAGTAAAACTAACAAATTTACGAGACGCTTTCATAACTAATTTTACACGTAGGCTACTCATGAAGAGTATAGTGTATCATAACGCATCATGGTCACATGTATTTATTTCATGTTTTAAGAAATGTTGACTATGAAAAGGAAGGTTTTGGGAGAACGAAACGAAAAGGAAAGTATGACTTTGAAATGCTGTTAAGAGTTGCTATTGCCGATACTGTAGCTTGTAGTGATCATATGTACAGATTTGTCAGGATTAAAAAAAATTTATTCAGTGTTTTATATCTATGTATCGTATTGTTTATTTCAGACAGTGGTTCGCAGTCGCGTGCGTTTGCTGTACGCGCTCAAAGGCTGTCTTGTTTATCTCGTCATCAGTTCGTTCTTAGTTCTTGTTCTTCTCAGCTCTCCCCCTGCGTTCTCTCGGCTCACACGCAAACTTTCCCTAATCGCCGCCACATTTCCGCCTAACCGGGCGCCTCCTCACGAGATTGGGCGCACGGTGGGCGCTGATTCGCCTCTTGTAGGAGTCGTGTGGCCGCGCCCCTTCAACGAAACCAACTTCAGGCTTCGTAGTCAGGTAGTCCTTGTTGCAATTGTCTCAGAGTATTATTGGTATTGTATTTTATGAATTATGTACTTGACTAGATATACTAGAATGATAGTATTTAATTTTATATGTAGTGATTTTAAAAAGAAGTGTAAGCGAAGCGCTGTGAAGTTTTTATTGTAGTCTTACAGCTGTTTGTTTGTTGAAATTCATATATAGGCCTATAGTATGATTCATATCATGCCAATATGTAGCCACTGCATAGTTCTGTATCAGCCAATCATTGTGTCGGGATATATTTTGTCTGTCACGTTAGTTTGCGTAAAATTTATATCCGCTAGTCAGTTATTTGAACGTATTTCACTTATTTTCAATCCACTCTCTCACAGATCAGATTGCTCAAATCCCCCTCAAAATAAAAAAAATAAACAATAAATAAATAAAATAAAAATTTCCTGCTCGCTACAGATCAGATTCATGCTCGAATACATCAGAAAGTCAAAGTCGTCCAACGTCACTCGACGACTAAAAACCATTGTTCGCGTCGGCGACTTCAACTTCTACAACTTTGTCGACGGCGAAACTCTCTTCCTAACCGACGGCATTCCCTCCCACTGGTGTACCGTCACGTCCAATCAGAGCGCAGCCCCCACAGCCGACGCCCTCATCATTTCCGAATTTGGTTTTGCCGAACTCGAGAGGTTTGGGTCGCCGAAACCGGCGAATCAAATCTGGATCGCACAGCATCATGAGGGGCCGAGGTACAACAGGTAGTGTGCGAATTTGGACGTCTTGCATGGTACCGTAATAACGTAATTGAGTACTGAATTTTGATAGCAGTGAGGGGTGAAATTGCATAACTCATTAGTGACATGAGGCATCAGAAATAATTGTCCAAAATAGAAAAACACTCGCGAGGTTAAACTATAGTGCACTTTGTGATCAAAGTTCTTTGAACGTTTTCTTTTGGCACATAGCTGTATGGTATTTAAATTTTTTATTTGAGTTCATTCTTGTCAAGTGCCTTTATTTACTCCTCTTTGTTAAGTCTCACTGGAGGATTTTTGTCTTCTTGAAGACAAAAATAAGGGTTTGATGACAAGAGTAGCTTTTGAAGACAAAAGCAGCATAAGTAAGAAAATTAGTCTGAATGTATTAGAAATTCTAAAAATTGTGAAGAACATCACCGTAACATGGCTAGCATTACTGGTATAGTTGTGATGGCCCTTCACACTGCTGGCAGGATTGACCCGCGACTGCTGCGAGACAAGGTCAACTGGACGGCGAGCTACCGGAGGGACTCGACGATATTCACTTCGTCGTTCTACGGGCACTACGAGCCAGTGGGGGGGGTTAGCACCTCCCCGGCGGGGGCAGGGGGGGCTGGGATCACCCCAGCAGGGGAAGGGGGGGTTGGGACCACCGCGACAGTGGCAGGGGTCAACTATGCGGCGGGCAAGACAAAAAAGGTAAGTGGCGGGCGTGGGTAATATCTGATGAGATTGATTATTTTTTCCTTGATTCTACAGACATTGACAACTTAATGACAGAATGCTGCTTGGGCTACTGCTTTATCTCAGATATTCTATGAGCACTATCGACTGATTTTCTTTGATATTTTGTTTTTGAATGCATTTGAATTGCTAAACTTGATCAATTCAATGATAATACTTTATACTTGGCTGTGAATGCCTCAACGAGCAATGATTTGAACCCTGCTTTGAAATATCAGATTTTGAAAAACTAATCAGCTTTTAAAAAACAAGAAAGCATGCTGTATGTTGGCGTAGCTGCTGTGTTAGTGTTTTTCTCTGTTCTCTGAACCTTGATGCAGTTCCCGGTGTTGTCGCCAGGTGGCGTGGATGGTGTCGAACTGTCGCGCTGGTAATGACCGTGCTGCCTACGCGCGCGAGCTTGCCCGACACATCGCCGTAGACGTGTACGGCAACTGCGGCACACACCGCTGCCCGACTCACGCGCGGCAACGCGCCGAGTGCGCGGCCTGGCTGGGAGGGGCGTACAAGTTCTATCTTGCCTTTGAGAACGCGCACTGCAGGGACTACATTACAGAGAAACTGTTTGACAACGCGCTCAAGTGAGCCGTGGGGGGGGAGGGTAGTGTGGAAATGCATACAATGGAAGCTAAAGTACAAGTGGAGAGTGTGCAAAACTAGAATAAATAAGATAAAATTGTTGATTACGGGTACCAGCTAGGAACAAAAGTTCTATGTTTGAATATCAGCAATTATGGTAATTTGATTTGAAGATTTGTAAAATGTTTTTAACTTTTGCATGATTTAATTCAAGACGCACACTCTCTTTAAAATGCATGGGTATGGCTATCAGTGAATTAACTTGTGCACATTCATGGCAGCTAACTGCTTATCTATCTACCGATAAATTTTATAAGTTTTAATGTATCTGGCGCAAGCAGTATTTCAGATCAGCACTGCAATACATGATTAAAGAGACTTTAACATAAGTTTATGCAGATTTAGTCGTTCAGGATCAAGGGTACATAAAACCATGTAATATGAATCACTAGATTGGAAATCGTTGATGAAAGCCATCATTAATTGGCTCAGCCCTAAATTTTAGATGCTAATCTGGTGAAGATATCTAGTGAAAATATCTAGTGTAATATCCAAAATATCTAGTGAAAACATCTAGTGAAAAATTCGTGCTGTTGTTTTCTCCAGGAATGGAATGATCCCTATAGTGATGGGCCCCCCTCGCTCTGATTATCTCGCCGCCGCCCCCCCCCACTCTTTCATCCACATCGACGACTTCCCCTCCCCCCGCGCTCTCGCCGAATACCTTCGCCAGTTAGACGCCGATGACAATCGTTACAATGAGTACATGGCATGGCGGGGAACAATGGCGCTGGTGCGCCAGCACTACTGGGGCCGGCTGTGCGCGCTGCTACACCTACAGGGGGAGAGTGGCTATGCGCACTGGTACACCGATTACGCGCTCTGGTGGAACGACGCGTGCGAGTTGTGGGACGGGGGGGTGTGGGGGTTTGTCGCGAACGCGTGGTCCGTGTGGTATCACTGAGTAATGTTCTATTCCTTTATGGTTACAGGTCCATGTGGTATCACTGAATAATGTTCTATTACTGTATTGTTACAGGTCCGTGTGGTATCACTGAATAATGTTCTATTACTGTATTGTTACAGGTCCGTGTGGTATCACTGAATAATGTTCTATTTCTCTATTGTACAGGCTGCAATATTTATTGGTCGATTTCAAACGAGTGTATTGGTAGGGAAAGAAATGTAGCATATGTACCCAACCCACATACCACTAATTGTCACTCGTGATCATTGATAGGCTTTGATGCAAGTGGCAATAGTCCAAATAAAGTGTAATTTTTCCCAGTCAATACCTCACCGGAACGCGCCTCCAAATGTAACTTTTGGCAAAATTTAGTACTGCAGGTAGTTTTAAGGAAATTTTCTTGAACCCAAAACGAACAAGATCTCGCTGATGACCATTTCCGTAGAAAGATGTATGCATATCATTCTCTGCCCATTGATGTGAATTATTGCGTTTAGTTGTCAGACATTTTTTACGCTGTTGAGTTTGTATATATTGATGAGTTTTGAATTTTATTTTCCGAGATGTATTACACACGCTGGTGCCACAGCTTGTATTGCTTGTTCAAGATCTGCGTTTAAGCTTCTTTCTCTTCAAGATCAGAGTTTGCTTTTGTTTTCTGTCAAGATCTGCATGCAATGTTAGTGTCTGCTTTGTGCAATTCTGAGAAAATTATAGCATAATATTTTTGTTTATGGTGTGCAATTTTGAGAATATTTTAAGCAGAATATATTGTGCTTATTGCTACTGTTTATTTGTGTTGAGTGATGTTTATTTCATGTTTCGCAAAAACAGCACGCGCCAAAAATTCCATGTTTTGCAGTATATCTAGCAACGTGGTATTGTTCTCACATTGTTGTTTGCATCATGGAGTATTTGGTCAGAAGTTGTTTTTGGAAGACACCGTGGCATTCATTTAATGATCTGATCTCTCACAGTTTGAAAAAAAAGCAAATCTTTTCAATGCTTGCTGTCGTTGTTGCCAGTGTACTGTGATGAAATTTATCATTGTAATGATAATGATTATAATAATCGTGATTGTCCGTTTCATTGTCTTATGACCGACCACACAGGGAAAGCAATCGTTCGAATTGCTTTGCAATAATTGTACTTATTTTTCATTCGCCGATTTATTTAATTAATCAAACGTTGGATCTTATCCTGATGCTACGACATCATTAGCGCCCAATCAGCACGCTGAAAGCTTGATCTATAATTTATTTGATCTCATGTGATCGGTTGCAAAAATTGATCGATAGATTTAAATTTTAGCACTCGTTTGTGAAATCTAGCCTTAGCATTCAATGGAGTTGGGACTCTTAAAAGTCTTGCTGCCGGTTGCTCGACATCGATTTGAAGTGCGATTTAATTTTGTCGTCCAATTTAACCAATGAAAATCTATGAGAGAATTGCATCGAATAATTTGATTGATCAATTCGGACTACAAAATTTAATCGCACTTCAAATCGAGATCGAGCAACCGGCAGTTAATGAATTTTTAACTTTCCTTCAACATGACTGTGTTGTGTTCTTTGCATTTCTAATTTGTTTGCCTGTGTTTGATTAGTGAGACCGTGAGAATGGATTTAGGTTTTATACAACACTTTGACTTTGAGTTTATTCAGGAGATTTTTAACAAAGCCGATCTTTTTAATTTTGAAGCTTCTTGCCGGAGATTGAATTAATGATATATGTCTTACGCCTAAAGGTCAAGCGATTGAAATTATATACATGTATTTATGCTAGAGGTTTGTTCATTGTTCAAGCAGGTTTGTACTGCACATTTTACTGTTGATTATAATTTAAATTTTATATGTGTATTGGCTTATGTGATCTACTTGTACTTGCGTAATCGTTTGGCACTGAATAGTTCTGATGTGCTGCTGTGCGTTGTCATCTTTAAGCAAGAGGAATATAGTTTCTGTCAATTATCATGTTGCAATGTGTTAAATTTCAGTGATTTTTATGACTCGAGATGCCATGATGCAAAGTTTCCTTTGTCTTTTATTTACACATTAATCTGACACTTCTATTCTGTATCGCTGTTCAATCAAACGGTGTTTGCGCATTCGAACTAAAATAAACAAGTGCTTCATCGCAATGAGTTCCTTTCTTTTCTTCAGCAGCTTGTCAAGTTGGAGTGCATTTTGTAGGCGAGTCTGCAGGTAGTTTCACGAAAATTTGCTCGAACTCAAAACGAATAAGATCACGCGGGTTACAATTTCCGCAGAAAGATGTATGCGCGTCATTCTCTGCTCGTTGATGTTAATTATTGAGTTCAGTTGTCAGGCATTTTTTGCGGTGTTTAGCTTATTAGCTTGATCGTGAGTATTGGATTTTATTTTTCCGAGATTTTCAAAACAAAAAATGCAAATCTTTTCAATATGTCGTTGTCGCCAGTGTACTGTGATGAAATGTATCATTGTAATAATAATGATTATAATAATCGTGAGTTTTTCGCCCATTTCATTGTCTGATAACCACACAGGGGACGCAATCATTCGAATTTCTTTGCAATAATTGTAGCATGTTTATTTTCGCCGATTTGTTTAATTAATCAAACGTTTAATCTTTACGTGATGCTATGACATCATTAGCGCCCAATCAGCACGCTGAAAGCTTGATCTATAATTTATTTGATCTCATGTGATTGGGCGTCAAAAATTGATCGGTAGATTTAAATTTTAGCACTCGCTTGTAAAATCTAGCCTTTGCATTCAGGAGTTGGGACTTCTAAAAGTCTTAATGAATTCGGAACCTTCCTACAACATGACTGTGTTCTTTTTTTTGCACTTTTAATTCTTTTGCCTGTGTTCAATTAGTGAGACACGGAGAATGGGTTTCGATATTGTGCAATTCTTTGATGTTGGGTTTATTCAGATTTTTAACTATGCTGATATTTTTCATTTTTAAGCTTCTTATCAGATATTGAATTAATGATATATGTGTTATGGCTAAAGGTCAAGTGATTTAAATTATATTCAAGTATATTTATGCTAGAGGCTTGTTCATTATTCAAGCAGTTTTATACTACGACTTTTACTGATGATTATAATTAAAAATTTTATATGTGTATTGGCTTATGTGATCTATTTGTACTTGCTTAATCGCTTGGCACTGAATAGTCATGATGTGCTGCTGTGCCGTTGTCACCTTTAAGCAAGCGTCAATATATAAAAATACGGCTTCTGTCAATTATTATGTTGCAATGTGTTATATTTCAGTGATTTTTATGACTCGAGATGCCATGATGCAAAGTTTCCTTTGTCTTCTATTTAATTTTACACTTTTATTCTGTATCGCTGTTCAATCAAATCATGTTCGCTCATTCAAGCTAAAATAAACAAATGTTTCATCACAATGTGTTTTTTCTTTTTCTTCAGCAGCTTGTCAAGTTGGATTGCATGAATGCCGGTTTAGATCAAGATGGAGCTATGGACTGATCAATCAGCACACACGAACCATCACGGTATTAAAATGTAATCGCGGTTCACACACTTTGATTGGCCAGTGTTATGGCTCAATCTCAATCATTATCCCAATAGGTTCATGCGATCCATTGTAAGAGCTTAGACTAAATGCAGACACAACTTTATTTCCTTATCTCAGCTACAAACTTTAACGTTAAGAAACAAGTAACGCTATTTATAAATCATTGGTTTTCAGTTTCTTCTCACAAGACAAGTTTACAAAAATATTTACAATGCACATCATTCAGAGTCAGTTAGATGTGCATGAGGCAGGCTTCACCTTGGGTATACAGGCTACGCTGATTTGGTAATACAGACTTGATCAAAATACAATAAACTGTCAAACATTACTTTTTGGACATTCCTCAAATGCACAGAAATTAAGCGCGGCCAAATTCCCCGAAGCAAAACTTATATAACAGGCAGCAAAAATATCATGCTGTACTTCTTGTGACGAGGTCTACCAAGTAACAAGAATCAGAGTTGAGATCAAGATGGACATCTAGTTACAGACTGATCAATCAGAGTATGCGAATCATCGCTCAGTCGAAATCTAGCCCTGATTCGCACGTGCTGATTCGTCAGTCCGTAACTGGATCTCAATCCTGATCTCAACTCTAATTCATGCTGATCATGCAACCGAAGGCTAATACCTCTTTGGATTTGCTGCATTACAGTGAAGAAAAATGATGGAAATGGCTTCGAAATAGTGCCATGCCAGACAGACTCGTCGAGGCTCGCTCCTTGTCGAGGAGGAGGCTGGAGTGCATGCTTTGCTGAGCAAAGTCACAAAGTCGCAAAGTTGCATTTTAACTAAAAGTGCATTTTAACTAAAATATTCGACTAGGGGTTAGTGGCAGCGCTTATGTTAATGTAGATTGCAGCTTTTTGATAAAAAAGAAAAATTAAACTAACTTGCAAAACGCCAGCGCTTCACGACTGTTCTATAAACAATGCGGCCCTCGGGCCAGAAGTGGCCCGTGGCCCATAACATCAGCAGTGGCCCGCCCGCAGGTCAAAATGTAAACATGTGGAAATTCAGCCATCTGGGACGTGCTGCAAAAAGTATTTGAACACCACTAGCGATAGCATAAATTTACACACATGTTACAGAGCACCGTGCAAATTGTATGCAGTTTAAACTGATACTAGGCATACTGTAAAAAAAGTAATTTTCGCATGCATGTAATTTTGGCGAATTTCTCGAATCTGAAAAACTCACAGGAAAAAGTTGCACAAGCTTTGTATAACAAGCCTCAAAAACGTGAAAAAATTAAGTGCAGCAAGATTTCTGCACTTAGGCAAAACCATCAAAATCACATGCAGCAGCAAAAATTTCATTCTTTACATTATACCATATTAAGAGTCTCTTTCCACAATGTATATTTTGCATGTAAATTTGCGTTCAACAATGTTAAAGAAATTACAATGTAAATCTAAGAATGTTCTTATACTGGGTTTCATGCAAGCCGTGCATGGAACCAAGTTAAGAAAATCTTTGTCATGGCTATGGACATTTTACACTGTAATTTTCTTAACATGGTTGCATGCTAAATTGCATGCAAAATCGCATTTAAAATTGCACGCAAAATATGCATATGGGAAAGAAGGCTTAACGCTCCATAAAAAAGTCACCTAAAGCTTCCAGTCATATTTGACGATCTCAAAGAACTCCCGACACACCTCCCACACTCTCGCTCGCACATCGTTCGTCAAGCTCGCGCGCCATTGGTTGGCAATGTCCACCCCACTGCTCGCCTGGGCGGGGCCTGTGGGCGTCACGCCCACGCCTGCCACCACGCTCAATGCGTCGTAGGCAGGGTCGCCCTTTTTCAGCGGGGGCAGGGCGAGGAAACGATAGATATCCCTGCAACAACAGCGAAATATCAAATAAACTGTATGCGAATTGCTTTATTAATACCTGCACCCATACTTAGTGTTAATATGTATAAGGCTGATGTGGCTCTAATAAAGGTTAAAAATATGGAAATATGAAAAATTAGCATTATAAATGGTCATTACTAATAATTTATTTTTAAATTTTATTATTAAGTTATAATTTTGATCACTGAAATTAAATATTACTTACTATAAAACATTAAATTTTTGCTCCATGTTATTTTCGTGGTTTTACCTTAGAGAAATTTAGCTGCACTTAATTTTAACGTTTTAGAGGACTTCTCATTATAATAGCATCTGCAGCTTTAATTTGATGCATGTAATTTTGGCGAATTTTATCGATTCTTGAAATTACATGCACGTGAAAATTTCATGTTTTACGGTATTTAGTTATGAAGTGCCGCGTACTGGGACGCTGAACACTTCTCAACATTACGAGGCGCTAATTACGAGGTATCTAATTAATATTGTTTGATTATCTCATCTAACATCTCTTTTTCTAAATCTTGTTTCTTAGCACGATTTAAATTATAGCCTATCATGAAAATCTAGCATTCAAGAAGCAGCCACCCAAGGATGATAACGTCCACAAGGAATAGATGCCAACATCCGATTATACCATAGCAAATTCTTTTTTTCTTTTCTTTTTTTTCCCACCGCATTATATTTCTTATTTCAACAATAGGCCTAGAAGGTCATGTATTACATTAACTAAAAACAATTATTTTTTTGACTGTTCATCGCGTAGAATTAAAATTAGCTTTTATCTTTAAAATAAAAAATAGCATTAGCTTTCAATTAGCTGAGAGTGCGGACAGGAACTTGAGACTGATATTAGTAATTATTAATGAATATCTTTCATTCACTCAAGAGAAGAGAGAGAACACATACACATGCGCAAAAACATCATTCGAAAACGAAGAACCTTAAATAAATGAACATAGGCCTATGCTATGATTACATCAATAATTAATAAAGATTAATTAGTTAATTAGTAAAGATCCGATGTCAATAATTATTCCAGTTAGTTATCACTGACGACAACTGTAACACAAGACAATGAGCCAGTCCCTACTGCGCGTATCGTTGCGGGTCCTCCACCATCGCGTCATACACCACCTCCATCACCCTGCCCGGGTGCGCCTTCCCCAGCCGCCCCCTCCCCCTCACGTCCTTTGCCGCCCCCCGGCAGTAGGCCGCGGCCTCCCGCACCATCGTCTCGTTGCCGTCACGCAGGCCGGGCTCGCGCGCGTGCATGCCCGTCACGCTACGGTGCATGGCGTGACGTGAGCGCGTCACGCCGCGCGGGTCACGGAGCAGGTGGATCACGCGTAGGTTTGAGTGTGAGCGGAGGAGCGCGCCCATGCTCGCCATCGTGGCGCGAACCACCTGGAGACAGGGAACTCGTTCTTATTCGCACTACAGACGTTTTCATGTCAAACAGATCGAGGCTCGGCCTGCATAGAGCCAAATTCGCCAAATGGCGAAAGAAAATCAGATGTGGCAAATTTTTTTTAAGATTGGCGAGAGACTTCGGCAAATTTTTTGCAACATATTTTTTCTGCAATATTAAATTGAGTTGTCGTTTCACTTACGAATGCCAATTTCTTGTTTAAAATATTTTAAGTGAAACCGGCGCCACTTCATACGACTGAGCAATAGATTAGGTTACATTGAATAAGTTCCGTTATTTCAGTTACGCACTACTTCACTGCAGTAGGCCTAGTCTGTCTGCTATGTCAGTTTACAAAAAATTCTGTCAAAAGTATTTGACGAAAATAAACTGTAAGCTGTAAAAAAAGAGACATTTTGACGCTAAACTGGCGATTTTTTTTAAACCCTGAAACAGATATCGAAACATTAAGAAAAAGTAAGAAACAGATATCGAAACAGTAAGAGAAATTGAGCATAAGTTAAACTCAATAAGTTAAGCTCAAATAACTAACATATCTCAAACTTGAATCAGTAGCAATGACATATGGATAAGTCCACATCGCAAGGCAGAACGTTATACACATAATGAATTCAAGAATTGAATGATCTATTTCAGATTACAGTTAAGTTTGCTGAACATTGGATTAGAGAAATGCAGACATGAACAAAACATTGACAACAATGTATGATTTTCAAAATCACCATTTGCTTCATCTGTTCAATGTAACAATTTACTCGTCGACGGCTCAAATTCTAGCGCGCGGCGTTCAGTTGCTTGTGCACGGCGTCTCTGAGATCTGTGCGCGGCCGCGCACGCGCGCAGCTTAAGAGGGAATATTGCCCAGACACATGACGATCGATACAATGCGTTTCAACGCATACAATTTCATGGCAAGTTTCAGCTAACCCATCCATTTGTATTTCGCAGTTCTCAAACGACAAATTCTAAGCGGGTTGCTGTTCCTAATTCGCCCCTACCTTAAACCCAGAGCCTCCCGGCTTCAGATCCCCCAGAGGGAGCCCAGAGCTCCCCGGGCGAGTCGTAAAAGGCGACTAAAGAAGGGAGAGCGGTTCTGTGGCAACTCTCCAACACAGAACCGGACTGTAATGGTCTTTGTTACTCACACACGGTCACCAAATTTGTAAAAAAAAAAGGTTGCTGATCCGCCCGTGTACCTTGACAGCGCGCAGTGTGCTGCCCTCACACGCGTCCCTCAGATGGTGCAGACACGGCTCCACGACATTGCTTCTCAGTCGCACCAGGCACTCCCGCCGGCGTCTAAACGCCGCTAGGATACCGGGGGGCGGGGGCGCGGAGAGTCCCCGGGGCGCGCTGGGGAGAGACTCCCCCGCCCCGAGAGGGCAGTGTGATTGTGGAGAATTAGGAGACGGCAGTCCTCGAGACGCGATGAGGACCTCTGAGGCAGATAATTGTGTACACAGTTAAATATTTTGTACTTTGCAATCATTTCAAAAATATTCAGTACGTTTAGCTTAGAAACAAAATCACAATTCTTAACATATAATGTTAAACAACTGCTCAATATTTGAGAAGTTGCAAAATTGATTGGTGAGTTAATTTGAGTGTGTTTGATGTAATCATAATGCGAATCTTTGCGGTTATGTTTGCGATATATGTATTGTTCCACTTTCTTGATCGAGAATTAAGTTTTCTACATTGACCCTTTGACCTTTAACTGCCAAATCTGACACTACGGCATGTCAAGGGCCAAGTCCAACGCACGCATAAAACTGTGATTTCGTGTATGCGCGAAAAACATACAAGCTGCGAAATAGCGTCACAGTTTCACTTATATCATTTCACCGTTTGTATTTTTACATGCATACACGAAATCACGCTGCTATGCTAAA
Organism: Chamaedrilus cognettii; assembly: GCA_034695025.1. Lineage (NCBI taxonomy): Eukaryota > Metazoa > Annelida > Clitellata > Enchytraeida > Enchytraeidae > Chamaedrilus > Chamaedrilus cognettii. Next base: position 4,767 of record JAQIWG010002731.1, on the reverse strand, counting down.
CGGATTAACAACGGCAGACGCGTAGTTTTGTTTGACGCAAAAAACTTAAGTAAATAAGAATAATATTAAGAAGAAGAATACACAGGCCAACGTGCCATAGCGTCATGACGACGATTCTAGGGCGCTGTATAATCATTTCATACACAGATACATTCAGGCCATAAACTGTTTAACTCTGCCATAAACTGTTTAAATCTTGCAGGCAATTCAGTGTTCGCCTGACCTCCCCGAAGCGCTGCCCGCAGTACGCGCGTATCTCTGGCTCCGCACACACTCTGCGCGGGTCAAACTTGTGCCCCTGCAGACAGTGCACATACTGCGCGCTGCGCAGGAACTGTGCGGGGAAGGACAGCTGGTAGGGGTGCACCAGGGCCTCCGTGGGCAGCCGGGAGAAGTCGCAGCTCAGCAGGGAGGAGAGGTGGGCCGCCACCGCATCGGTCTCCCCCCGGGGGGGCACCCTGTAGTAGCGAGTGAGAGAATTACATTTATAATATCGGTATAGCTGGGATACACTGTAGCAGAGGAGAGAGGGCGAGATTAGCAGGGACACACTGTCCAAAAAACACACATATTCGAACCGACGCACTGTCAAGCCTGTAATCCAATCTCCGTGACTTTGACCACTCCGCTACAACGCATCATCTGGCAAACCAAACCGGAGAACCGAACTAGCAATTTGGAAAAAAAAACTATTATGACCTAAAAACCATAAATAGCACATAGTCTTGGTGCTACTCACGGATCGCATGTAGCACAAACTAACAACAACTAAAACTAACTAACGAAACTATGAAAAAAACCCACAATAAAACACAAAAACCACGCGCAGCTCACCTCTCAGACCCGTTCTTGTATGTCGTGATGTCTGTCGGCACGTTCCATCCATACGCCGTGCCGTACCGAGCCGCGTAGAGCGCGTCCAGCGGCTCAAACTGATAGAACGCAGCAGGGTTGGCGTTGAAGAGTTGACTCAGCATGGTCGACCCACAGCGCTGGTAGGAAAGGAGAACCACCATCTTGGGGTTCTGGGGGGACACGTTGTGGAACGGGGCCCACTGCGGCGACAGGGAGCAGCAGGGTTGCCAGATTTAAATAACAGATCTTCCATCTATTCAATTACAATTACACTCTACAATCAGATCTAAGAAAAAAAGGAAATAGGCTATAGGAGTTGGTCGACATTCCATTTATCATTTGTGTAAATTGACCAACACACAATTGAATGACTTCTGCAATAATTATGGTTCCTCTTTTCCGCCTAATAAACTGTGCATGTTTGAATATTTTAAAACTAATATGATCTAGAAATTGGAGTCAAGGCACAGCATGGATGTAGCACGTAGACTTGCCCTGATATGCTAGTAACGACTAAATAAAGTAAAAGGCTCAAAAAAGTAAACGACTAAAAAATAAACAAAAAAGTAGACTGCCGACAAATTCTTGAAGCTCACCGTTTGGTTGGCGATATCTTCAACGATATTGTCACCTTCTTCCTCATATTCTTCTCGTTCGATATCTCTCACCAGACCGCCTTGATATGCCTCTAAAAATCAAAAACATCAAGCAAGTCTTACACAGTAAACCCGTCCATCTGTATCCATTTGTTATTATTTCTGATTCATAACAGACATTTCACGACAAGGCTCATGCAAAAATTAAGTCCTTCATAATTACCATTGGGGATATATTTTCATAGACAAAACTAAATTTGTGAATTGGAAAAACATGTTTTGAAATCGAGCCACATCTTGACCAATCAGCGCGCGTGAACGAAAGCTATAAGTTAAACTCGTGGTGGCTTATGTTCCTTAATTGGTTGATTAGTTTAGGATCTAGATCTCATATCCATGGAATCTCACATAAAATATATCTCAATTAGGCCTGTCCTTTGTTGAAAGTTTTAAGTTCAAGGCGTTGCGTCAATGGTCACAAAATCGACTTGTAAATGGGCGAGTCTTAAAAGGCGACAGAAGAAGAGGGAGCGGTTCTGTGCGAGGTCCATTGCACAGAACCGGACTGTATGTAGCTCTTGTGTGCTGCACACGGTCCCTAAACTACAAAAAACAAAACAAAACAACTTCTTTAGAACATCAAGTGTAGTTTTTATGTTTCACTTACGGACTTTGAAGATGTCAAGAGCGATGAGCGTGCAGAGTGCGGCAGAGGCTGTGAGGAGAAGTAGGAACCGAACCCAGAGCTGTCTGCTGAACGCACGACGACAGTGTCTGTGAGCCATCGCGCTGCGCTGCTGCTGCTGCGCCTGCTGCTGCTGCTGCTGCAGCTGCTGTGAATTAACTGTCAGATCTCCTCCTAGCCTGACCCCCAGCAGGCCGGGGAACAACGAATTGGCTTGCAGCTCAGCGCTCCCCGGGCGAGTCGTAGAAGGCGACTAAAGAAGGGGCCGCGGTTCTGTGCCTGCTCTCTTACTCAGAATCGGACTGTATGACAGTCTCCGTGCTGTACACTGTCTCTATACTACAAAAACACAAACTTCCTAGACTGAATGTCAGGGAACAGCAGGGAATTTGAACTTTAGAACGATAACATTCTAAATATCAATTGTATAGGCCTGTAGGCAGTAGGCTAGCAGCTCATTCAGAACTTTAGAGTCGTCTTCATAATGCAATTTTAGCTACTTTTAGGACCTGGGTTGAAACATAAAAATACACAACGAGAAGATACAACAAAAAGATATAAAAACGTATAAAACTAAAAGTGGCATCTTTATTACACTGCATATTTTGTTGGCTGCTACTTGAACGCAGAACGCACTTCTTTTGAACGCGCTTAAGTCTCTCTCCTACTGCCAGATTCTTTCCTTTCTCAGAATCTAAACTACCAGTATCGAATTAGTCTAACAGTACTTATCATTGAATGGATAGCCTTGGGGAGAACAACGCCCCGCTGTCACGCGCCATGTCACTGTCACGTCACATCAATGTCACGCAATGTCACGTCACGTCAATGTCACGCAATGTCACGCTCTATAATTGTCCTCCACGCTGTCTGTCCGCCTTTGCAATATTGGGCTGTTGCTATCCACACCGCCCTGCGTGCCTTCTTTATGCAGCAAGCAACCGAGTATAGGCTTCAAGAATCTCTTCTTTTGAATTCCTTTGAAAAGAAAAACAATACGGACTGGCTTATCGTGCTTACGCAATGGCGCTCGTGAAAGCTACAGGGGCAAATAAAAGAAAACAGAATTTGCTCAAATCTCTGCACTAAGCCTGCAAGATAGAGCGTAGGCCTATGGGCTATGATTCTCAGCATTTGTTACAGGCCTAAAACTTGTGATAAAAAGGCATAGGCTACGTCTGCGTCGGCTAAGTAGCATAAAAGCTGCACGCTTTTAATTAAACCTCATTTACCTAATCAGATTAATTCAAATATCAAGCGCAAAATAGCTATAACGCACAAATAACCACGCGCATCAATTACAGCCCAACTTTAATCTGAAGTGTAAAATCTCGATGTCTATATAAGCTACTCTTTCAAGTCAATTTTTAAAACTTGCAAAAGTATTAACGGTAAGCCAAGTTAGATTACAGACAGTGCTGCAGGCCAAGCGGCTATACTTTAATCCTCTCTATAATTACAGGAGCCTAGTACTACCGACCTGCTAGGCTCCTATCAAGCTGCAACTAGCGCACTCTGCAGATAGCTCTCGTGTAACACAGGCTCGCGTCCAGCCGTGCGAAGCTCTATCAACGTCCGGTATAGAACACAGACTATCACTGCACAGCAGAGGACGTGTGATCCATAGCGGGCAAGTACCCCGGCCTCGCAGCGGTGGTTTATTATAACTGCTCTCCACTGATCAATAGGTCAATAGCAACCTCACGTGTGTGGCGCCACAGCAGTTTGAGACATGAGGTGGGGCCGGGGGGGTATACTTCTGAGTTTTATTTACCGAATTCGTTCCTTCTTTATCAATTACGTGTATGTTCAATTGAATCGTCAAATCACGGTCACGCCTTAGTTTAGCAAGCGTGAGTTAATTGGGCCAAAATTGATGGTAAGATGCAAATTTGAAGCGAGCGGGCATAACATCTGTGCTTCACGCGTGAAAATCGACTATTATGACGTAGGACTACGCACTTTTTAATACCTCATTAGTTTTGCGTCATTGTAGTGGAGAAAGAGATGAAAGACGCATCAAAATAACGCTTGGTAATGCATTTTAACTAAAATTTTCTCGCTACGGGTTAAATCTTGTACACTTAAAACACCTTTTTCACAAACCTTGTCTCTTAACTATATAAGCAAATCGCTGGAAATGCCTTCTAGAGATGACCAAGGGACGCGAAATCTCAAAGTCTCCAAGTCTCAAAGTCTCAAAGTCTCAACGCCGCAGAGCCGCACAGCCGCAAAAGTCGCAAAGGCGCAAAGCCGCGAAATACATTGGAACTAAAATATCCAACTGGGGGTTAAAGGTTCGGCAGTCGCACTACGGATGCAAATAGACATTTTTTCTGTTTTTGGAAGATGCATGCCCAAGGCCACGCATGTTTTAACACGCTAATTCTAACCTCGATTATTTATAACGCTTGCTGCAGTACAGCATAGGCCTACATCTATAACTTATCGCCGCCGATTCTGGGTCTACAATTGTCGTTTATTTTGAGGTTTGTGTCGTTTTGTTGTCCGCTGTTAAATAATTGACTATCATACTGTTCAGCTGTTGTCAGAGCTTAGTTCAGAGCAAAGGCGCAAAGCCGATAGTTCAGAGCCCTGTTCGCTTGTATAACCTATCGTCTGGGGGGGGGG
>JAQIWG010002730.1:0-19598 GCA_034695025.1 Chamaedrilus cognettii | reverse complement strand
TGCAAACGGAGATGGAAAAACATCATTTGCTTGAATCGTAGGTGCGGGAGAAGTGCAGCAGACTACATACAGAAAGCCCTATTATTATGCCCTTTTCCATTTTGATTGAATTTGCTCTTTCTTGCATGTTTAGCTTATTTCCTGTGTTTTGCATTCTAGTCTACGCTTTCAGTTGTATATGCGAAATTTGGATACTTAATACCTCGTTGTGTGCAGGCGCGCTCTGTGGCAATACCTGCAAGCCAGAATCGTGCCTCTGTTGGCCGGAGTGGTCGCCTGCGCAGATAGTTGCGCTAATCTGGACTTGCTCGCTGCATCGGAAGTACTTGCATCATCGGAAGTACTTGCAGCATCGGAAGTACTTGCGGCATCGGAAGTACTTGCAGCATCGAAAGCTGTGGAAAAAGCCGGTGAACCAGTATTGAAAAAAAGTTGGAAGCGAAAGATGTTGCTGGAAATGTTGAGCGATTCTAACGTTGTTCTCCTGCATTACCAGTTCGTGCTATGAATTTTATTTTGGATAAACAATTTTATAGAATATAGCCAAGCGACATATCATTCAATGGCATCATCATTGATAGGTTTCAGTGTTAATGGCAATAGTCAAATAAAGTTTAATTCTTCAGAGTTAGTACTTCACTGGAACATGCCTAAAAATTAAACTTTTTTCATGCGATTTTGCAGGTACTTTGAATGAGTTGTTAGCATTTCTTAAAATGTTTTGTGACGTGCACCACACAATTTATGGTTATATTGAGTGTACAATTAAGCTTTCTGGGTTCTCTGTGAGCCTTTGTGCAAAAATTATGATTGGTGATTCAATTTCTAACCATTATCCAGGAAAGGAACTTAGGAAGACATTGAGTATGTTTTTCAGCTGATTCGGAGAACTTTGTGGACTCTGTGGACTTTTTGTATAAAATCTTGCATTTGACAATTTCTGGCTGAAATTTATGCATGGTTGTGCTTATTTGTGCTTGATTAGTTTGTTTTTCATTGATTTTAAAGCTTCATAAACGCCACAGAGAGCTAAAGTGGCAGTGTTAGTACTAGTCGTCAGATTGGGAGTATTGGGCTCATAACAGCTGCAGTTGTCTTGTATTGGTATTTAGTGACTCTTGGAGAAAAGTCATTTAACGAAGCAGCGAGACTTCAGAATTATATTGATTTTAACAGGCATGACACAATGTCAGGTTCGCAATTGATTAGATTTTATCAATTGCTATTACCGTTTACATCTCATCATATATTGTTATTAAATCTGTGATCTTAAAGAAAGAAGGTTTCATATTCTAACTTTGGAATATAATTCTTTTACGTGTGTTCATTTTAAGTACCGTTACTTTGATGCATTGGTAATTGTTTTTACTTTGTGCAGAGACTTGAAGTCTATGGGACAAGGAGAACAGTTGACGGAGTTTTGTGTAAGGAATGTTGGCGCAAAGAACTCATTCTTTCATGTGGCCGTTCCATTCTCATGGATCATCAAGGAGAAAGTCGACGAACTGGTTCCATTAGCCGAAGTGCAAGGTAGCAACTTCTTTCAAATTACAAATATTAATTTGAGATGGATGCATGTTGTCTAAATTTATTTCAATATTTGCAGTGTTGAAGTCTGAATTTATTTTAATATCTGCAGCATTGAAGCAAATGCAATTTTTTAGTTTACCGGTAGCTCAATGTTCAATGACTAAATGCAAAATATTGATTTTGCTCATTGTTCTTTGACGTTATAGTTTTGTACATGGAAATTATTAGTTGTTGTTTATTGATTGTATGGTGCTTTAATTTAGTAATTCATAATGGGTGTAATTGATGCTTTTAAGAACTAAATGTTTAAAATGAATAATAGCTACTGTACAATTTCTGTTGATATAAAATTAATGCAATAAATTCAAGACCTTAAAAGAAATAGAATTCATTTGCAGATCGCGAGCGTCCGATTGAGCAAATGACTGGCCCATTCATGAACACACCTCTCGGGCGCACAGTGGCGAAGTACCATGCGGAGAATGAGAAAGAATTTATGGCCGCGTACCATCACGACTTTGCTCACATGGTCTATGTCCCAATGGGCAAGAAGCCGGATCAGGAATTCAAGGTTGATTAGTATGCAATTCTCAAAGCAGATTTTCTAAGAATAATATGCTGCAGTTTTCATAAGAATTTCTTGGGTTTGACGTTGTGTTTTTACTTAATTAACATGAAATTACATTAATTGCTCTGTTAATTTAGTGACTATTTGAGAACACGCCATCGTATGGTTAGTTTGTTGACTATTTGAGTAAAACTGCTTCACGCTCATTTCTGTTTCTTAAATCGCTAAATGATCTAATTTATTGTGCTAGTTGGCTGTCAATACGATGAAATTTTAGCAATAATTTTGCATTTCCTTTGAGATTCAGTCGGCTTGCATTGGCAAGTTGCATGCACATTGTACAGCGCATTATTCAGATTTAAAAGTGTATCAAACTTATGTTGAAAGTATATCGAACTGGTGTTTCTGATATGAAATCTCAATATTTTGATGATATAGTGATTCTCTTTAGTAGGTATTGAATATTTGATTGATATTTAAATTTAATCAATAAACTCAATATTGATTTGATTTGATATGAAGTATTGAACTCTGCTTTGTTATTCCAGTTGGTCATCGATGACCTGGAGTACGCGTGTCAAGAACTAAGCAGTGACGATGACAGCGAGGGAGTCACTGTACTTACAACGGGCGTGGCCTACAAATCTATTCGCACGCGATTGGCTCTCTTCTCTCAGCTCTGTCGTGTCTGGCCCTACTACGTTTTTGAACCTGCCACATCTGACCAGAAAATAGTTAGTTGTATTTTGTAAATGTGATTAATTATTTGTGATCTGTATTATGCTGTAACTATACTGTGGAAGAGCTGAATAATTTGGAATTTGCATTGACAATAAATATTAGAATTGACTTGTTGTTTGATTAATGTATGAACATTTTTTTTAAGTGAAGCAAGTTGTGCTGCATTACTAATGTGTCATATTTTTACTTCTCTATGCTTTGTGATAGAAAGTTACATTCATAATGGTGGTTTTGATAATTAGTCAATCCTCTGCAGTGTATAGTTTTCAAACATTTTGTGCACTTTTTTCACATTAAAATGGAATCTGGCTTTTCCGCCATTAACGTGTGGATTTTTTGTTATTGTGTATTTGTTCCAAATTATGTTTCAGTATTTTTCTTCTTGTTTTTACTTGCAAGCAACCTCAGGTTTCTATTGCTTCATTGTTAACTTTATCGCCAACAGCCGTAATTTTGAGAATTTTGCACAAAATTTGAAAAACTTAAATAAATTGCTTGATGTTTGCAAAAGAACTCGACAGCTGCTCTGTTGTTTTCGCTTGTCAAGCCCCTGGATGAGAAGCTCTGTCTTTGCGTCCTTCGCACCCTTCGCGAAGAAGCGCGGAACGTTGACCGAGTGGTCGACAAGCTGTCTGACAACGAGGCTGAAGTGGTCAGACGTCGCCAGGAGTTCACCGATCACGTGAAGGAGGTGCAGCCTGTGCTGCTGCAGCTGATGGAGTTGTGCCACAGGCGCCAACTGAGGACCGGTCAGGTCTCCGTCGTCACGGACGAGTGCAGGTAAAAGTTGTCCATTTCTTCTGCTTCTTCAGTGTTCTGCCGCATGACAGATAGTTGATATAATTTCACCCTAGCCGATCCTCTGCCCTTATCTTCATCTCTGCATACGATTCTTTCTCTAGCAGGTCATCTATCATCCAGATAAATTGTCTTCCCGGTCCTTGCTTGTCCTTAGTTCTTTTGTCCATTTCCATCACATCTTTCCACAATCCTTATCTTCTCATTACATGTGCAATCCAGTGTGTTTCCCCACTCTCCTCAATATTTCCTCATTTGTTATCTTTGAGCTGTCCAGCTACTCTTCTCCATTCTTCTCCATGCCCACATTTCAAATGATTCTATTCTTTTTTTGTCTTCCTTTCTCTGAGTCACAAAGTTGTCGATTTATGTGATTCTTTTTCCGCTTCTTCTTTTTATGTAAACTTTAGTGCAGCTGCTACCAGACTTTGTGCTGCCGGGCCCTGATGCATGTGCAGTAAAAAAATCAAATTTTAATTGCCAATTAAATTAAAATAAAATGGCATCCCTGGCCTGGCAAATTCTGATCTTGTGCCTCTTATTACTGAAGAACTATTCAATGTAATTCTAGTTTCTGCTTTAGCATTATGCTTTTGCATAGGAACATCATTTTTTGGTGTTTTTAAAAAAATTGAGGCTAAGTGCTTCCGCATCTGCATTTTACTACTGATTGTAATTAGACAGAATATAAATGTGTTGGTATCTTACGTTCATTGTACTTATTAGTGTTTGTCTTGGATGCAAAATAAAACCAAAGATTTAATTATGATTAAATCCTATCTTTCCCAATTGCCACATATGTTATATAACCGGCCGGTTCTTTATTTGAAATCGTTGTGATATCCAAATTTCATAACCTGAATTAAGTTCTGGATTAGATTTGTGTCTGACATTGCTGCAGATACATGTGGAACGGACTGTATGCACTGCAGCTGTTCATTCAACACGTCTGTCTAGTGAAGGAACTTCCAAGGAAACTCACCGCCAACAAATGCCTCATGCTCTTCAATGTATGCCCTCGTGGCTTTCTCGATGAATCAGAAACACAGATTATGTCCGCTTTATTTATTTAACTAAACACAGTTTATGCTTTCCGTTTTATTTTTTGAATAAATGTTGGAATGATTAGTGTCATTATTGTATTCACAAAATAATAACAACATCAATAATAATAATCACCGTTTTGACGTCCATTCTTATGCGTGTTTGTTAGTGCGAACACAGGTTAAACATTTATTTTGGAAGTGGATTTTTATGGCCGAATGCTCTTCCTATCGCCAATCAGAAGAATTAATTATCCTAGATGATGATTATCAGTTAGCGACACTTGTGTGTTTAACAGCCTTGATGAAGAGCCTTAAACGCATGGTTTCATAGTTGCTGGCGCCGGGACTTGAACCTAGGTCTCTGGACTCTCTGTCCGACTCGTAAATCACTACACCACAGCACCTCGCACTGGTGGAGTGGTGTAGTGGTGTAGTGGTTTCATGTAGTGTTCTACAAATGGAAAGGAAATCTTTTTTATGGTTAACTTTTATGTTAGTGGTTTATTTTATTCAGTATTATAATTATACTGTGAATTTTTGTTTGTTTTTGTATAGTTCCTCCTGAAAGATAAATCCTTGAACTTTAAAACCGGTCGCTCATTTCAACTGCTCCAACAGTTTCTCTCGTCCGACCATACTGGAGTTCTCAATTACTTCAAGTGCGTAACTTTTTTTATCAATATGTTTTTACAATGATGTGATTGTGAAAAAAAGTTGTCAATTGTGCTGCTGTTGTTGGCTTATTTGTTACTTGTGAAAATCTATAAATCTTAATTCCAAAATTTCAATGATCTAGATTCTATTCCAATTCTGTATGAAGATTGAATCTATTCTCAAGGTGACTTTTGTGAACATTGCAAGTCGATAGTCAGAATTTTCTTAAATGTTTTTAGGTTCGGAAAATGCCCGTTTTGTGACAAGCCCTTTACAGAGCCTGTCGGACTGCCTTGTCAGCACATTGTTTGCTCTACGTGCTTCACCGAACTCACTGGAACACTGAAGAGATTCTCTTGTCCACAAAAGGACTGTGGCGCATCATTTGAAGAAACCTTTCAGCCCTTGCCAGCAAAAATGTGCGTTATATCATTGTTGCCTTAAGAAAACACACCGCTTCATTCTAATGTATTTTCTCTAGAAATAAATTTGAGTAGACACACACACAACACAATTCATGCTTGTTTGTTTTTTGATCCTTCTGACTTTGATAAATGGCAATGCCATGAGTACGGGTATCAATCGGCATGGGCATGAATGCCATGAAGTAATAAAGACTAGTTATTTTAAAAGGTTAGCTATTGCCAATGAGCCATTTAAGAATGCAGATTACTATTGAGTGCTTATGCAAGATTTGATATTTTAGCTCAAAACCGTAACCAATCCCCGTTGACTCAAAGCCATATAAACTATGACGTCGGCCTTCTCATTGATTATTGCAGCAACTAGATTCATTCTTCTCAATAGGCGTAAAAGCAGAGAATTTGTCATTACAGTACTTGAGATACTTTTTGACTCGCGTTGATAAACCGGCTTGGTAGCTCAGTCAGCTAAAGCATCTGCCTGTCATCTGCGAGGCATAGTAATTAGAATATAGTAGTAATGCGAGTGAATGGTCTAATGTTACGTTATGTAGTTCATAATCACCACAATCTTGGCATCGAATGTCAAGGCCAATTGTATTTAAGGCCATAGCAGCTGCCCAGTTTAGAAAACCGGATTTGGGTATTTATGTCACATCTTGGGAGATATTAATCATGACGTGACTATTGAAGAAATCTATTCCAGAGAACTTGTCTATCCAGTGATAGATCTAGTTAATTCTTGTGTAGTGTGAAAAACAGGAAACAGTGTTTGTTGTTACCAAAAATCTTTGAAAAATTTATAATAGAAAGAATTCATTTGCAGTACTCGATCCTCTATATACTCTGATGCGAGGTCATGAGTTTCAGGCCTGACAGCTGCCAAGTAATCGTGTTGGACGAACCATTCACGTTACAGTGTTTCGCTAAACTCAGGCGTAAATGAGTGCCAGGCCTCGTGTCTGGGGAAGATTGGTAAAATGTATCGAGGCAGTAAGTTATCCAATGGATATTGGATGATACCTGGCTATTCCTTCTCTGCTCAAACGCCGCTAAGGAAATGAACTCCCATGCCACGGGCATGGTCAAAGTAACAGCCTACGTAATCTTCTTCTTCCAAAAAATATATTACAGGCATATTTATCATTTATGCCTCTTCTTTCTACAGCAAGGAAGTGCCCGCTCACGCGATGTACAAACGCAAGATCAACTCTTTCATTATGGAGCTCATCCACTCGCTCTGCTTCGCCAATGACTCGGCCCCAGACGGAGAAGTTATTAAGAAGCTGATAGGCTATGTGATTGGTGGCTCTCAAGGAGGTTCGGCGGAGCCCAGTTCGGTCAATCAGTTTATTGTATGCGTCGACCGGACTCCCATCTTCCGTTCCTTCCTTCTTCAGCTACTGTTGCGCTTCAAGTTAGTGTGCCGTAGCATGTGTTATTTCTTGATTGGTGTATTGTAGAGATTAAAATTTTTGTAAATAACAGTATTTTATTTATTTATTGTGATGTTAGTCGTAGATTTAGCGCTAAAATTGATTGATCCAAGTTCAACGTCATTTTTATGAAGGTTTTTGAAAAAAAATTCTAATTTGCGCCTCCGCATTCAACTGCGATGCAAGCAAATGATGTTCTTACCGGCTCAGTTTCCATGACATATTTTTGATGCGTTGCAAATGCACTGTACATTCCTGCAAACATTTGTTGCTATATGCACCGTGAATGGAAAACAACGAACATCTACAATACAACCACCACAACTACTAGAGAAATATATACCAAATATTTAAAATGTTGTTTAGACTAAAGCAACTTTACTCCCAGCTATAATACTAACTCTTTTTATATTTATGAGCTGAAAAAGTAAAAAATTGATGACACAGTGACATCATTTGTCTACAATATGGCGTTCAGTGAGGAGGACAGTACAGTGATACAATATTTATGCCAAAATCAGAGTGACAGTGCAAAACTTGCTTCTTAGGGCATTTCCTGATAAAGGATGAAAACTTGGTGCACAAAATGTCCCGCTACACAAGATTGACACAACTGGTTCATGCAGGCGTGGGCAGCGGTAGACCACGCACTGCAAGAAATAACGCGTCAATGGCGAGTGCGTCTTGGTGCGTGTGTTGAATCCGAAGAAGGACATTTTGAACAAACGTTATAACTAATAAATGTTAAATATGCGACTCATAGCCATTTAAACTGAAGCTGTTTAGTGTTTTGGTTAAAGTTACAAATTATTGTCAAAATTATTGCAGTAATTTTAGAGGTTTTTTTTTCCGTTTACGGTGTAGTATAGCCTAAATAAGATATTTCATATAGTGTGGTAGAGTTCTTGTGACCAGTTGTCATATTTTGCGTGTTAGCATCGAACAGGTCAGAGAGCACATAGATAACTATCTGAAGACTCCCCTCAAGCAGTCAGCTGAAGCATCGAACCTCAATCCGTCAGCTGAAGCATTGAACGATATGCTGGAGCTCTGTCTCCTTAGCGTCCAATGCCTGGAGGCAAGTTCTCACTTAATCCACTCACCGAGCCATGCTTATTACGCGTAACACAAATTATTGCGAGCGTTATTAAGCGAGAGAAATAGTTCCGTCTTGGTCATGCAGGCGGTTGTAAGCAAGAAAATGCTAGCTTTTGATAAGGACGGAAGTCGTAAGTTCTGCCAATTGAGTAATTCGTTTGTCAAGTCAAAGACGCAAGCTTATGTGGGTCCCTATTCATAATTACGCTTCTGGATGTATTTGATAATATAATATTGCTTACCTACGGCTACGCTTGATTATTTTATCAGTGATGTTCATTGTGGACATTTAACTGAGTTTATTGAAGAAGGCATTTTCCAGAGCACATAGCTGGACGAGTTTAGTATATTTAGTTTAATTCGTGTCACATTTGATCGCCGATAGGATCACTACAGAATGAGAATGGTCGCCGAGTATACTGACGACCTGACCTATATTCAGTCAATCAGCGACCAGCTCCAGACGGCAGTCCAAGACATATCGGACACACTGGACCTGGGCAAACTGGAAATGATAGCAAGAATCAGATTTGTGCTCGCTCAGGCAGAAAAATGGATTGGTGACCTCGAGATTGAGCAAAAAGTGGAGAAAGTGGAAGGGGAGAAAGGAGCAATGGATGATAGAAAGCTGTTTCTACAGAACGTGATGAGCCTCTTCAAGAACGATGCCTTTAAATGGCCAAGGTGAGAGAATTCATTCATACCTCATTGTTTGCTCCATTATAGTGAAGAACATGATCAAAAAGGCTTAAAATAGCTCAATCTTGCTAACGCATTTTGAATATAATATCCAACTAGGGGTCTCAAAGTCCCAAAGTTCCAAAGTCCCAAAGTCGCAAAATGCATTTAAACTAAAATATCCAACTAGGGGTTGGTTAAACTGAGGACATGTATTTTTTTTTAGTTCCGATTTAATTGTTTCAAATATTTTTGTATATTCTTTACAGTCTAGTTACGTTTTATGATTTGATGAAGCTGAACTTCACTTTCACTTCAGCTTCATTACTGCACTCGATCCAAATGGATGATTATTTGCAGTGCAATTTCAACTTCTCTACGGCACTGATGCTGTTCTTTCTCGATCAATGTTTTTCTACAATTCTCTCAACTTCTCAAAATACGAATGTTTTTCAAACGAAGTATTTGCTTTTGTTGACCATCATCGCTGCGTTTCAGATGTCTAAAATGCAGGAATAAGGTTTTGTAGTAGTATAACTCCAAAAACGACGTTTTTTTGAAACTACTTGGATTTAGAAATGGGTAAGAGTAGCATTACTAGTAAAAATGAATGATGATGGAGTAGGCCTACTCTAGGCCTGCTCCTTTTTTGAAAATCATGGGAGTGCACTACTCCTGTTTTATAAGCATAAATAAGTATAAAGTATATAAGTTTTATAAGCAGCAGGTGTAACGTTACTCCTATTTTGTAAGGGCTAAACTAAACTCTGCTAAACGGGCATCGTTTCAGCTGTATTTTATAATTTCTTGCATGAAATGCCTGTACTGCTTCTCATGAACCTTTTTATCAAAATTAGCCGGGGGCGTCATTAAACCACTTATTGAATGTCAGGCTATTTTCAGGAGGACGTGTTTCTTTTTACGTATTTTGATGTTATATTTGATTACAGACTGTACTTGATGAAGCTGCTTACGCGCCAGCACGGACTGGACGCCTACTGTGAACTGGCCAAGCGTCCGGACTATCAGTGGATTGCAGTTCCTGGGGCCAATGTATGTGAAAACAATAAAAAGCTGTAACGTGATGTACAACGAAGGGGGAGGGGTACTGTAGACTATATGTTTTTTGGGGGTGTTTTGAATTCTGGCCTTTTTTTTCTCAAACTCTATGTATCTTTAATTTCCACTCACTTTTTTAGGAATCTCAGTATTCTTTGTGCTTCATGCGAATATGACAACACAACTATGTGTCACTGAATGTGCGTTCTATATTAAGACTATTCTAGTTTAGTCATTGGCAGCATATTTTTGCAGCGAATGATATAGACGCATAAAGAAGGAATATCAATTATCGGTTTCGCCGGAATATGAAAACGCTCTCTGTCAACGTGTATTTTAGTAGTCTCTAGCTGGAGAAAAGAACAAAAAAGCATTTCAAATCTGATATTCTTGTTGCGTGACGTTGTTCCAGGCGGACAGCGTTGCGGATCGGTTTGCCGTCAATGGAGAGCCGTACAAGACAGTGCGTGAGCTTGTTACTGCCGTTGTGTTGGGAGGGGACTGCTCAAAACTTGAAGAAACGTTGAAGGTCAGTCAAACTGTACATTTTTACTCTGTTTTTCACTTTTGCGACTTTGTTTGATATGAGAGTTGTAAAGAATACGTTGATCTTTTGCTTTAGCATTAATTGAAGCGACGAACACGATTACAAGTTCATTATGGCTCTTTGAATTCAGCAGGAGCCTGAGTAACTGAGATGTTTATGACATAATTCATTCTGAAGCATATTTATAGCCCTGCAAATAATCATCCATTAGGGTGGAGTGCAGTAGAGAAGTTGAAGTTGAAGTATATGCTAAAGAACCGATATGCTGATGTGCTGAAGAAACCGATTAGGGTGTGCTCTAAAATATTTACAATTTCTTTTATCGGGACAGAAGTTTTTATGCGTGTGAATTGAATTCGTTCACCTTTTAATTAATGTGAATAATTTTTTTACCTTGTTATTGCAATTATAGTGGTCGAGTTTACCGACCGCCTGAGCGCTATCTTGTATTCTTGTTGTATCTTGTAGGTGGCGAGAGACCATGAAAGGATGAATGAGTATCTGCTTCTGCTCGCACTTTATCGTGAAGTGACGCTCAAACACATTCACACCGACACCGCTCGAGTGCCACAAGCAAAGGTAAGATTCGCTTAAAATGTAATAGTCGTGGTGGATTTGTTGCTGCTCGATTTATTTTTAATGATAACAGTAATAATAATATTCCACAACTTTTGGAGCGAAGTAACATGATAAGCCGTCACAATACATAATGATTATTGCAGTTCGAACAGCTGGAGTTTGTCAGTATCCAGCTATGGTACTTTGATTTTGAAGCGTCGTTTTGAGGCTTTGTTATATTTTCAAATTTTCAGTGGAAAGAAAATTGTGAGTAGGGACTTGCATATTTTGGTAATGATTCTTTGCATGTTGTTTCACTTGCATGAATATTGTTCATTGTGTCTTTTTGGGTTTAGTGACCTATTTTTTAAGCCAAATCCATGTTTTATGGCTTGTTACAGGCCGTTGCTGCTCTTCAAAAGCTGTGCCTTTCACATCCTGCGATCAGAAACAAGGTATCATCGAGTTGCTAAGACTTATATAGAAGCATATTGTTACCTCACGTTGTACTTTGTTTAGTTACCGTTGGTGAATATTTAGGTGAAGTTTCTTCTTTAGGATACAATTCTAGAGACTAAACTCCCTTTAAAAAAAAAAATTGATGTTGTATATAATATTTCATTTGGCTCTAAATTCTAACTATTTTGCAGATGGGCTTTAAAATCGATATGTGACGTCATCATTAGCTATGCATCAATTATTCTGCATTGCTACTATTTGCATTGCCAGCATTAAATATAATAGGATAAGTTTTAATTGCAAATGCTCTTGGTTGCTGTATCAGATTTTATATTAAATATCTATTTCAAATAGTTAGCATGCTTGTATATTTGTCTTACAGCATTGCATGCCTAACAGGCCCTGTTTTTGTTTGACAGAAGCTAGCCAGTTCGCTGCTGGAGAACGCCCTTACTGGTGCGCTCAAGGTCGTTCAAACCCAGTCTTCAGCGCAGGAGCTGATTGGCTACGGGATACTCGTTCATGCCCTCATTGTCTGGTCGCTGATTGATGCATCTGCACTGCAAGCACCCTTTATGGCGCTGATGAGTAAACCTGATACGATGAAGGTATAATGTCTTGTTATTGATATTTTTTTCATTTCTGCGCGGTTATCTGCAGAGTGTCAGCAATGCTACGATCTGTATGAGAAGAGCAGAATGCACATATTTACTTATAAATTTTCTTGTCAATTGAGAAATTCCGGTCTTGTTTTTTGCTGTCTCGTTCCGCGGCACTTTTATCCACACTCCTGATCCAGAGTCCTAGGTTGTCCAGATGGAATTGTATTTATCACAGGCCTATCCTTTACATGGGCTTGTTTTTATCGCCTGGGAATGGACTACCAGGTAAATCAAAATTGAGAAATGAATGTTCAGTATATAGAAAGTAACTAATAATTTTTGCATTTACTGTAGATCATTTTTATTCAGTATATTTATGAAGATTTGCTTTCAGATGCATAGATACAATTTCAGATGCATGATTTTGATTCTACAAAAGATAGCATCAGAACTGCTTTACATCACTAGTATAGCTTCAGTCGATTTCGTTTTCTCTAATTCATCTGCTTTTTCTTTACTGCATTTCCTACATGACACTAATAATGGATCTTCTTCTTTGTTCTTTTGATCCATCGTTGTTCATTGACATGCCCTTTCGTTCTAGGTCCTTTGCTATGGTGTCGATCCATCTTCGTCTTGGTCTGCCTTGGTCTCTTGCATCATATGTACACCTACTTTAGTGTGAAGCGCCAGGTAGGGCAGTCTCTCTTGGCTCATTCTGGAGACGTGTCCAAACCACTCGAGGTGTCTTTCTTGTACATGTATTTTCTGCTCAAGCCGTTGCCCTATTACTTCGTTTCTGATTCTCTACAGTCTTGACACGCCCAGCATTCTCTTTAGCCAACTCATTTCAATAGTCAATAGTTTCCTCTCGTCACATTTTTTCAGGGTACAGCACTCCGAATCTTCTAACGAATAATGTCGACTAACTAACTAACCTCCTTTTTATCGTGTAATCTGTTAATGTCCATGTTTTCACACAGGTTTACACGTTTTTGTTTGCCCTAATCAGGACTGCTGGAGCTTTGTTTTTATGGCCGGATGCCCTTCCTGACGCCAACCAAATAAATAATTATCTGTCACGGGGTTAGCAGCTAGCGACACTTGTGTGTTTAACAGCATTGCTGAAGGGCCTGTAACGCATGGTTTTATAGTTGTCGGCGCGGACTTGAACCCTGGTCTTCTGGACTCAAAGTCCGATGCCTTAACCACTATACCACACTGCCTCGCTAGTTTTTTTATTTTAAACCTAGAGCTGTCACTGCTGCAGGATGCGCTGCTGCCCACCATGCCTCAGGACGACTTGATCGAGGCAATGTTTGTGCTTGAAACCCCTGACGCGAAAAGATGGCGCTATGGAGACATTGAAATCGTTGGCCCCAGATTCTACCGTGAGCAAATTTTTTTTCGATATTGTTACGCATTATCAATGCATAATGTGAATGTGTAAATCGTTGCAAATCGGCAGGCTGTTTCATAGCCTTTGGTGCATGAGTTTGCATTATACATGTACTAGGTCTTGTTATGCCTTTATATTATGCCTTGTTATGCCTTCATGATTTTCATCGCATTCGACAGAGTTGATAAAGTGGCTGATGCTGTATTATGATTTTACTGGCCAGCTCTAATGGACCATGCTTAGTGAATGATATATCGTAAGAAAACAATCGTAAATATAGCTTGAACTAAATTCGATTGCTCATGGACAAAAGCGTAGGTTTCCTTTTCTAGCTATACGCTCTTTTTGGTTTTAGTCAATGTTACACCTTCCTCAGTACCTGAGGGCAATGTTGCCCTCTGACGAGACTAGACGGTGGCCTGCACACTCTGAACACTGCAAGTGCTGACGCTTTCGCTTGGCTGAGCCAGCGCATTCGCTAATGATAATACTGGAGGCATAGTGGACAGATTCAGCCTATTCCTTGACGCCAATTACAATTCAAGTCTATTTTAATGATATAGGGCCGAGTGTTAACCGTTGTTATGAAATAGACGTTTAGGTCAATTGAATCTGTGCAGCTATAAATTTACAATGAATACTGTTTGCTGTTCAGTCAATGGATTTTAAACATTCTACGCTCAGTGATCAATATTATACGATCTACATGTCATATGAATTGTTCATTAGCATTAATTTGCCACACTGTGTTGTAATTAATGTGTGCACCGAGTCTAAAATTGTGCATGAGGGGATGGAGAAGGATGGAGAAGATTAGTTGGACAGAGAAGATAACAAATGAGGACGTAGTGAGGAGAGTGGCGGAAACAACGACTATGATCGAAATGATAGTCAGAAGAAAGAAAAACTGGATTGGACATGTAATGAGAGGAGAGGGTTTGTTGAGAGAGGTGATGGAGGGAAGGATGGAGGGCAAGAGAGGACCGGGAAGGCCACGTATCGGATTGATAGATGATCTGTTTGAGGAGGAATCGAATGTGGATAGGAAGAGAAGGGCCGAAGATCAGACAGGGTGGAAGGGTTGGACACCAAAGACCTGCCATTTGGCAGAGCACTGAAGAGAGAGAGTCTAAATTTATAATTTTGATGCTATTGCAGGTTGTCCGAATGGTCATGCTTATATGGTTACAGAGGTTTGGCTAACTAAGCTTTGTTTTATTTGAAGATGTAGTGAACTACATTTAAATTTTTCGTTGTTTTGTTTTTTTGTTCTTTTTCTTCTGTTTGTTATGTGATCATTTAAAAACAAAAATGTCTGTTTTTGACATTTAAGGATATTTCCACTTTCTTTCATCACTACACCACAGCGAGGCTCTGTGATGTAGTGATGATGGCGTCGGATGAATAAAATAATGAAATAAATAAAATATATAAAAATAATGTTAGGTTTAACGTCCGTTTGGCGTCTGAAGTCGTCATCGGGGACGTGGCAGACAAACAGACCACCTTGCCAATGGATGCACTAAGTGACTGTGACTGTCATAATTTGCTACAACACTTCGTCTTCTGAAGAGTCCAGATGGCCGTGCGACATTATCACTATTTTTTATATGTATTTAGTTTATCGCTACCTTGAATATATATGCCTGCTCGTATACATATCTCTCGGAAGTTTTCTGTATCGATAAATGAGTGTATGCGTTTAGTCTCGCATTGGTGTACACTATACTTAGTCCGTGCAGATAGATACGGTACAGAAAAAACATCATTTGGTTGAATGGTAGGTATGGAGAAAATGTCAATACAGAAAAATATTAGCGAATGTAGCAGTGACTATTCATGAACGTTTGCAAGCAGAATGAAGAAAAAATGTATCACGGTATGCAAGCAGCGAGCATGCGGCGTTCAGCATCTGCGTTAGAGTCCGGATATAGGTTAGGGCTAGGTTTGGGCTAGGATTTAGTCATCATTCTTCTTTGACTTCTTCTTTGTACAGTCGCAAGTCGAAATAAGGGCTGTTTTGGAGAATTAAGTTCTTAGTTTAGATTCTTTGAAGGCAGTGAGGCATTTATTTTATCTAATGGTATTGCAGTGTGGTCTACCAATGGAGTCAGCAACGTGCAGGGCTTGTGGAGCTGCCATTGGTGGAGGAGAACATAAGGCTCTTGAAAACAACCAACCAATTCTTGATAGGTAAGTTACCAAAGTCTATCTCCAAATGAAACAAATAATTAGATGATATTGCCAGTTGTAGATTTTACTCAAATTATTTGTTTGTGTGAGTTCTGCTACTGCTTTTTTGCCGGACAATATTGTATGTAGCGCCCTCGCAACACCTGCAATCTTCAGCCACTTCATTCGGTCCTCAACTTTCCTCAAGATAGCCTCCATCGGTTGGCCCAACTACTTCATGATGTTGTCTTCATATTGCATTATCGGCCTCTCAAGTAGTGCATCCCTTCAACTCTTCCCTGCAGAAGCGTTTTCACCAGGTTGATTTCGTCACTGGCTCTGAGTTCGCGTGCTCGAAGAAAACCGTTTTCCTTTTTACATTGAAGCTCAACGATTCCCTGCATACCCCCAAGTCTTCTAGAATGCTTCTGTTTGTCCGTTTTTCCGCTAGTTCTGTCTAAAATCTGAATTTTCTTCATCAGAACTTTTGACAAAAATCAGCGTTATATTTTTTAGACTAGCGAGCAGGTCTATCATTCATGTGGCGCGAACATTGGCCTGCTGAGGTCAGATTGTTTGTTTCAGGGCACACGGTGACACTCAGAAGGGTCACGTTCTGGGCGAGGCAGACAGGGATGCGTGCCCCACCGCCCAGCGAACTTTGATCCCCGCTGAAGCGAGCGTCATGCGACTGCTGCTCCATCTGTCCATGTACCTCGGAGCATGCGCCCATCCAGAGGTACGGCGTGGCTAAATAAATGCCACCATAGTCTCTGTTGACTGATTTTGATCGTAGAGTTGCATTACGTGTAGTTACATTGTAGTTGAACGTTGAATTTTCTGCCATGTTTTAACACGCTTGTTCCCGGAACTCAATCCAGGAACACTAGTGTTTCCATTTTGATTCATCACAGCCATCTTTTCCAGGAAGACGCTTGTGGGAACATAGAAGTTATGAATATGTCGAAGAAAATTGTACACCATAAGGTAGCTTGTTCATTGTTGGATTCCAGGAACATGGCTAAAAATCCTACGTTGAATGCGTAATGTAACTCTACCATTATAGCCTATCTATCTACTCGTAACGTTATAATCTTTGGTTTTTTTTGTGATGCTTTTTCAGAATTTCGACGATGTGCAACTTTACTGATGGGATTTTTGATTGGATCTTTTGATTGGTCTTTTACCTGGATGAGCCTCTCCTGAATTCCTCTGAATTTCATCTCCTGATTCTTTTTGAGCCTATTTATTTATTTTATTTTTTTACCGGAATGCTCTTAATCTTACTAGATATTGAAATATTTTATCTTTTATTTGTTTGATGGTGATATCCTTAATTTGTCTTAAATAATAGTTAATTTATTCATGAGTTCACTATCCAATATATTTGCAATATAATCTCTCAGCAATGTAACCTCTGTTTGTAAGTATTTGAGGTCCGTTATTGTTGCGCATAATTCCCAGGACGTTCGAGTGTTGATAAAGCCTGCTGTTGCCGTGGGCGACGTGTGCAAGTTTCTGTGGAACCACATCCAGGCAGACCTGCACGTGATTGGTCGAGCCTTGGATCAGGGTCGAGACGAAGTGTTGCTCCTCGTCCACTCACTGCTCAGCGGCATTGCCAACATGACTTCACGTGAGCCTTATTCTTCTTTTTCGTTTTGTAGACAAACAGAAGTCCTCCTGTTGCATACAGAGGTTAATGATTTTGATAATTAAAGCGACCTTAACAATATTAAGTTTAGTTGATATAACATGAATTGTAAATGTTCTTTATATCATATAGAGGGATATAATAAAGATTTAATTTTTGTGATATGTGGAGTCACCTGGCTGTATGCTTTTTATGTGTATCGTATTTTGTGTTTGCTATTTACCGGGTGAATTTTTACACATTCATTCCCAGGATGGTGCCATTTGCATGTTGTTACGTGCATTTTTTGCCGCTAAAGTGGCTCTTATCCAGCTAGGTGTTAACAATCTAATCTCTGTTTTTAGCCGATTCTCCGCAAATCGATCTAACGTTGGAAGCTCCGGGCAAAGCTCCGGGCGAAGCTCCGGGCGAAGCTCCGAAAATCATTGGGCGTCGTGACTGGGAGCGTGCCTTTGCCGCGGCGCATATATCGCCGTACCTAAAGGTATGTGCATGTTATTGCCCTTGGTGTTTTTTTCTATTTCACTGTGCTTTATATTTTAAATGTGTAATTTTATCTTAATTTCGATCTTTCATGCATGATTGACAGATATTTTTTATTGTTTAGTATTTATTCATATACTAAGATTCAAATTGTTGTTTGCTAAGGGACTATGATTTTCTCATACAGACGTTAACACTTAGGGCTGGTTTCTCCAACATGGATTTAATAGTGGTTCAGGATTTAGCATGTGCAAAAGGTGGGTTAAATCCTGAACCACCATTAAATCCGTGTTGGAGAAACCAGCCCTTAGACAGTTTATTTAAACATTGAATCTTCAAAGAAACCAATCAAATCAGTTAAAAATAATAGAAAAATACCATGATGAGTTCTGATAAAATTGTAAATGAATGACATATTTGTCGCGTTCTTGAGCTGCATTTTCTCTGAATTTTTCTGCTGAAATTTAATCTTGATTACGTAAACAATATTTGCTGTAACCATTCAAAACTTGCATACCAAAAACCATTTGTTACAGGATGGACTGGAAGCTAAGCTCCAAAATGCACAAAATGAAATTCAGACCGATTCCCTTAATCAGGGTGAGCACGGCTTGATTTTACAATTACAGTGCTGTAAGCAGTATATCTGGTATATTGAGCACCATAAAATGTATCACTGCGTATTGGATAAAACGACTAATTAACTAAATTAGCAATAGATACATGCCTCTCAGCAAAATCTTGTATAATTTTGAAGTTGGTGCATAGTTTTTGACCTGCATTACTATTTATAGGGCATGTCAAGGAAAAAATTATTGAATTTGCCTATACTGTATTATCGTTTAAAATATATTCAATATTTCAGACTTTCTCAACTGGTGTTACGCGGAACACTGATGTTCCAGTGCTGATTGTCAAGTGGTTTGTCAATCACTGAATGAATAAGAAAAATATAAACTCCAAAGAAAATTGTATTGCAATAAATTTAAAGTATAAATAATACCTAGAAAAGCAATGGCACTGAAATGATCCATTTTTAATGAAAAGCCACCTAATGATCCTTTTTCGAATGTTAAATTGAGCACATCTCGTCATCAAACTCACTGCGCCCATGAGGCTTATAGTGACTGATATTTCTTTACCAATATAGTGACTTGATATTTCTTAACAATTTCTATAAAAATTAAGTTTTCTCATAACAGAAAAGGTTAAGAACCCCTCCAAATTCGATAAATTTCTCTTGCTTGGCAAATTCACTTTTTAATTTTAAATTTTTGTTACCGTATAGAATAATGAAGAAATATTACATAGATGAAACAGATATTAGCCCCTAGTCGGATATTTTAGTCAAAATGCATTTTGCAACTTTGCGTCTTTAAGACTTTGTAACTTTGCATTTGCAAGATGGCGGTATTTTTAAGCATCTTTTTTATCGATTTTTCATCATCTTTCTTCACTATAATGCAGCAGCAAAAACAAATGAGGTTTTAACTGTTCACAATAAGATTCTATAGATGCAATAAAAAATAATATGTATGCAAGATGTATCAGTGCCTTTTAAATTTGTCTAAAGTACAGCTAACCATTCAGGTCGCAACGCGCTGCAGCACCTGCTTCATGAGGTCGAGGTCAGCGCCCTTAAGCCCAGTGACCTGCTTCACGTCGAACAGGTCGCCACCATGTGGCGCCATCGT
>JAQIWG010002729.1:0-19601 GCA_034695025.1 Chamaedrilus cognettii | reverse complement strand
CATCGAGCGAACAGCACGATAAGATTTGTCACCTGGCATGTACGCTTCTCTGCATCCGCAGGCTCCCTCCAGCGACTTGGTGCTGCACTCCAGCTGGCATTTTGCCGACGTGTAAACCTCCGACTTGTTGTAGTAGTCCAAGGCTATAGATCCACATGTTCCCCACGGCGGTGGTAAGCTCGTCGTCTGCGCAGAAAAACCTTCATCCTGTACGACTTGAGACATACTTGCTGTCACAATAAAACAGTTTAAATGAGTGTTGCGGTGAATGACTCGGGAACATATCGCGCGCATGTAATTTTGACAAATTCCGAAAATTGGCGAAACTCAAAAATCGTGCGAATATAATGCTGCAGAAGCCTTTAATAATGGGCATTACAGAAAAAACTCAAAAATTAAGTGCGGCTAAATTCCTAAGCGGCAAGACAGTGAAAATAACAAGCAAAGTTTCATGCTTTATACGCATGATTACTTGTTTGAGTCGCTAAATCAACGACGATATTTCTAAGATTTGATGTTTCAAAATCGTCATGTTTGCAACAGCTTGGACAGTACTGCTAAGAATTAAATATCTATCAAAAAAGTTCAGTGAAATATGACAAGTATTGCAGACCTCTGCGTAGCTGAGGGCCGCGAGGGTGTGCCAGCCGGGAGCGACAGCAAACCCAAGGTTTGACACTTGGGCTATGTCGTCCTGAACGTGAAGGTGAATCTGAATGCAAACAGTGTGCGCCTAATAAACAGATTTAATTTCAGTAGTCGTAATAGGCATAAAATAATTTTCATGCAAATTGTATGCCTAATTTTAAATGGGCAGTCATAGCATCACGTGTGGAAATCGACCTTAATGGCGTAGGCTTACGTGGTTTTTAAAACCATATCGGTTTTGCTGTATTATAGCGAGGAAAAATGATGAAAGAGGCCTCAAAATAGCACCATGCCAGACAGCCTCGTCGAGGCTCGGTGCGTGTTGAGGAGGAGGCTGGAGTGGATGCCTTGATGAACAAAGTTGCAAAATCACAGTCGCAAAGTCGCAGAGTTGCGAAGTCGCAGTCGCGCAGTCGCAAAGTCGCACACGCAAAGTGCATTTTAACTAAAATATCCGACGAGGGGTTAAAGGCTGAGCAGTTGCACTAAGCCTGTTTTAGAACGAACAGGTGCAACTCTATGTGTGTTCGATCACAGCTAAACTTAACTCTGCCAATGGTAGTAATATGGACCCAATAAGCTGTATCGTCTGGCGCGTGAAGAAGAATCTGAAGGTTTAGAAAATAAAATATGGTACAAATATCGGCGGAAACGATTGTAGATCTATTTTATTGTACGCCTGCCACCTTTGAATCTCGCGCCATAATTATAGACTCAGCACTGAATCTGTCTACTGGCATAGCCTACCTGCTGGATCGCAACAGAGCTACAAATGGGTCAACCAGTAAGGCCCATAGCTAACTGTACATTATTGTAGCGTTGTGTATAAAATACTCAAGTAGGGGCAGCACCTTTGCACCAAGATCTCCTCCATAGTGAGCGACATTTTCATATTGCGCAATACTGATCATGAGATGCAAGCCGTTCTGAGAACCTAAAAGCAAGAAAACTTGTATGCATAGAGATTCAGTAAATGATCATTGTCAACCATCTCAACAACCAAAATTAAGGATCATAAAAATTGATAATCAGTCAAGTTAGTTAAAAAGCACCAAATTACGACTGATCCCACACCTGCCTCAGTTCACATTTTCAAGGAACTAGTGGTTTTTAAGGAACTGCTTTCAATTACATGTAGAACATAGTCATTGCAAATAAATCTGGTTTGGTTAAGTCAACCCAATGAAGCAAACGAAGTTATCACGCAGATTTAGCATCACACAGATTTAACAGAACCCAACCAGACATTGACAAATAAGAAACCTGGTGTTTGTGTGACGAGAATATTGTCCGGATCCCTGTTGAAGGTGTAGCACATCCCCAAGTCGCTGAACTCACGCTGGAAGTAGTCATCACTGCAGGGCTGGTCGTTAAATCGACAACTGAAAATATCACATCATTTGATTAGTTAAACAAAAATTCAATTCTGGAAATAATTTATGTAAATGAAGAATCAAGGCTCATTATTAGCAAAGTGGCATAACCTGCACATGTAGCGCCTCCTTCAAATATATGCAGATAGGTTGAGAATTAGGCTACAACTGATAAATTGATTACTAATAAAGTAGTAATAAATATATAAACCACTAATAAAACATAACTTAATTAAATAGTCACGACTGTTTGAACTAATATCTTGACGTCAGTGTAAGTAAGTATTTTCAATCTTCTGGATGAGCTTCGACTTACTCAAGATAGACACACTCTAAGTGTACCTTAGATCGCTTGCCAAACACGTGCTTTTGAACCAGTAAGCGGGCCGGTGTCCTACTGTAACAGCATGCATGGTATACCGAAGCGGCTGCATAGGGCGTCAAAATTTGATGGTAGTAAAAAGCAGCCAATTACAAAATTTACTGAATAGAACTCTTTAAAAGTAACGTTAAATCACATTTGTGTTCGCGAGTTCTGAATTTCTTCGCAAGGTGTTCAAAAACTGAAGTCAAAAATTTTTTGGACGCTGACCCAGTCTGATTAGTTCACCTGCAGTTTGTCTGCAGTGTTACCAGCTTCCATTTTCTTTGAGAATAACATAGATTGCACTAAGCACCTGCCGGACGTTTGCTCTTTTCAATGCTCACACAAATCTTTAAAATCAATCCTGTCCACCTGGAGTGGCGTTGCGAAAGTTCTTGGCGTCAAACAAAAAGTTTTTTTTATGCGGCAGCCCCCTCCCCACAGCACAAGAAAGTCACAAATTCGTGACCGGCGGATGGGAGAGGCCCTGGGTCGGAGTTCACCCTTCATTAAAACTACCCTTTGGGTATACATGTTGACATGATGTTGTGATGGTGCTCAAAGTCACTGTTGTAACCAATGTTCGTTTGATATAAGCCCTTTTGAAATATAAGAGGAGCTTTCAAGGGCGCCAGCACAGACTAGTTAAATAATAGTAGAAGTTACACAATATACAACCTATCACTTAAACCTACGACAGGATATTACAATATTTTGAAGTGAAAAGCTCATCATACTCAAGAATTAGCTGATGCAGCTCAGGGCCAAGTGCTGAAGTTAAGTTGTCCATCAAGAAATCTACAAAAAAGAACTCGAAGTTTTGCACAGTAGAAGCCTTGTACACTAATGGAAAGAAGTCAAAATATATTTCAAGTTACACAGTCATTCGCAATACTTACATGTACAAGCAACTTTATGTTACTTTAAGCAGGTAGATCAAGCACAATAATTCCGGGCCAGAATTCGGATTTGGACAAGGTTCTTGTCAACAACAAAATCCGATCACAAAGTGAAACATAATTTGCATTTATAATTTTCAAATCCGTTCTCGTAAATAATAATCAAAAGATCTGAGTAGCTGGAGTATATTTTTAAGCAAGACTGTGTACACACCTCGGGTTTCATTCAGAACAGCCCCCACGTAATCTGTTTGCCTTCGTCGAGGGCCAGTGTAAGAGGCCACTGTCCCATTGTTCAAATCTGAAACCAATTTGACAATTTCATGAACGTGCCACTGTTGCAATGGCTAGTGGACGATCATCAGCGCTGTACAGCATTACGCCCCTACGGTCGACAAGATCATGGAAATGGCCAGGTGCGAGGCGAGTGCTACAACTGCTACAATACTATAATACATAAAAACCATTCTGAAAGTAACGTCGGATATACGTGGTTAGATATACATACTGTAGGTAGACTACCTTGTTTTATAAATATTAAACTTCGGCGATTTGGTGAAAAAAGTAGCATTTAGAGTACTACATACAAAGTTTTTTCTAAACATATTTCACTAACGTAGTACAATCATCAAAATTAATATCATAGCTATATTTGTCCATTATTTGCAATTTTCCAAGTCTCAACGTGAGATTAATGAATATTGCTACAGGTTAGCGTAGTATTGATATATAAAAATAAACCTCAATAATATTTGACCTATACAATTCGCTTATAAAATTCATGTGATAAGAATCTAAAACTAACTTGGCGGTGGGCACATTCCGACCATTATTGTGACGTCATCGATCATGGCGGACTCGCTGCCGACAGTTATGCCCACTTTATCTGCTACAAACTGCAACCGCGTCAGTCCGTCTGGCAGCGACACGCTCGATGTGCTCCACACACTCGTTGGGTCCTGGTCATTGTACGTCAGCTGCAGCATCTGCTGCATCCGTAAGTTTGTCGGTGTTGAAGCGAAGACACGAATGTACACTTTAGATGAGGAGATGCTGAACTGGAACTGCAAGCAGACTGGTGTGAGTATGGAGTAGAGAGGGGACTCGAGAATTGCCATATCAGTTCGAGCATCGAACTGGACGAACATGAAGTAGTCTGCAATATAACAGAAATGCAATCATATTTATAGGTCCATTGTTCATTATTTTAATATTCAATCATTATTGATACGATTCATAACAAATTTGAAACTGATACGTCGATTAGAGCGCTTTGCAAAATTGCTACATACATAATCTGTCGCACAAAAATACAGATGAAATGAGCAAGAAAATTAAATTTAAAATATAATATAGAAAATGGTAAGACTCAATAAACAGAAAACAATGTGTGAGAATACTAAATTAAGCTAATCAGTAATTATTATATCAGAGGACGAAAGAAGCTACTTGTTAGAGCTAAATCTTTGAGCCTTCAGGTATCACAAATCCTCAAAATACCAATATTGCAATTACCCGTGCATCGCGGAATGATGCAATATTCAAGATCAAAGTTCGGATAGTTGGGATAGCACCAAGGCTTCTCTTGCAACGGCAAGCCGATGTCAGGATTGCGACAATAGTTCTCGACGCTCTCCATAATTGAGTCCTTGAAGGCGATGGAGTCCGGGAAATAGCTGATGTCATTGTAAGGGTGAATGTGAGGTGTTTGGGCGGACCAGGACTGACAAGCCCGACCAGAGACCGTTACATTCACTTTGCCCACATAAGTCCTCCCTTCGTCGGTCACTAGGCAGTCCTGTCTGTATTGACTCCCTACAAAAAATTGCAGATTAGTTTGTTCAGTAAGTACGATACTCTTAGTTATCGTGTGCTAGGCGTAAATAGTAACAAGTGCAGATTTTGTGCAGTCATTGTTATCCTTTGTTATAAATTATTACAGAACTTCTTTACATTAAAATTTAAATCAATGCAATAGATTAGTCATTTGGATAGTACATTACTATTTAGTACATCACATTATTTAGTAAAAAGCTTGACATTAGTAAACAGTAAAAGAGCAGTATCGTGCACTTATTTTTCCATTGAGAAGCTAAAGAAGCGATTGCCTATGATAAAGAGTTTCAATGAAACCATACGACTGAACTGAACAAACTGCTGAAGTCTCACCATTGCCTAGACTTGCTTGTGACTTTAGAATCCATCTAGCGAGACGAGAAGAAGAGCGATCAACGAAACCACAGATGCTATATTCATCGAAGCCACACAGCATGGTCTCATTGTCATACTCCAGAACTATCATTCAAATATAGCAACACTATGAGAGTTGCAATTAACATAGAAAACCAACTTTCAACTCAAGCAATCACGTTCAAGGCAAGAACGCTTGCAGTAAGGTGTGCTGCAGGCAGTGGCGATTCTAGAACTCTAGAAGTGGAGGGGCTAAATCATCCCAGTACTCCAAAAATAGAAAATTTGAGAAGATAAATTACACTTAACGTACCATTTTTGTTTCTTTTGGAACGAAACTTGCGAGCAGCAGAGAGGTAGAGACGGAACTTTTTCCCCAAGATGGCTAATTGGCTATGTGACTTGCCTGTGCCCTCAAACTTATGATGTCAAGATATAGGCCCATCTTTTTTATGTTTGCAAGTCAAAATGTCGCTTAGGGAGGCTTGATATACTAACCAGGGAGGGCTCAGAAGGGTAAACAAGGAGCTCTTAAGGGGGGCTTGAAAGGCTTGACTCAGATATCTGGAGGGGGGAGGCTTTAAATCCAGTCCG
This sequence comes from Chamaedrilus cognettii, assembly GCA_034695025.1. Lineage (NCBI taxonomy): Eukaryota > Metazoa > Annelida > Clitellata > Enchytraeida > Enchytraeidae > Chamaedrilus > Chamaedrilus cognettii. The sequence goes on along the minus strand of JAQIWG010002729.1, from coordinate 13,533 downwards.
AGAGGAAGAACCGCAATCAGCGGCAGAAAGATGATTGCAGGGCTAGTTGCACATAAGACAATCTCTATGTACAACTGCCCGAGTCTGTATTACCGGAATTGCAGTTTGAATCGGATCATTTAATCACTCTTTTTAATTAATTTAATAATAATAATTTAATCACTCAATTTTACTCCAAAATATTGGATACTGCAACTGTGATTTCATATTGTAATTGAGATTTCATACTGCAACAAAAATACAACAGACCTGGTTGCGTGCATGATGTATTTGTGATATTGACAGCTCTGATGATCGCGTTCTCTGACACCTGGACGACAATCTGAGCAGCGAGCGATTCTATGCCGAGCTCCATTGTGACGACCATCCCGTCCAGTCCCAGGCTGGCGGCATCCACATCCACATCAAGCACCCCAGTCTGGGAGACGTTCACACCGCCGGGAGTCCCCTGGAGCAGCAGAACTCGCAGCCGGAGTGGAAGTACGCCGATGTATAGCGATACGCAGAGCTTTGCTTCACTGTCAGTGGGATTACTCGACAAGGTGTAGACATCGGACATCCACTCTCCGAGCGTTAATGGTGAGTTGGTTACTACGATTTGACTGCTTTGCGTCAGTATGCGAGAATATTGCAGGTAATACCCTTCAAAGAACCAACAACTTTGCTTGATCATATTTTATTTTTCAAGCAATTAGACTAATTACTGCAAGCAAATTTTTAAACAGCAACACAACAAAAAAATAGGCAGTGACTCATTATTGTTCAACAATTCTTTCGTGAAAATATTGCGTGTCCATGAGATATATGTCCAGTGATATATTCAAAGAGGGAGGCCCTGCCGCTTTTCAACCATTATTACCATTACCTCACGTTGGGCCCACAAGATGTGAATCATTGCAGTCTGTAGTTTCAAGCGTGCTGACGCAACTAAATAATGACAGTTATATATATAAGTTTAAGCGCACATAAAATAACTATAAGGGTTTGCTTATAAAAAAGTAAGCCTGCAGCATACGCAAGCTAGCACATATCATACGTTAATAGGTAAATTAACAGTGCTAGTCATGGCTAAACCAAGCTTTGAAAAGCTTACAAAAACTTACCCGGTATAACTGTCTCAGGTTTGACTTGATAAACCACTGAACCAATATTTATTGCAGCTATGCCTGAAAATCTGACGGCGAGTACTTTATCTGTCGCTAGGTTTGACATCGAGAACGTGTAAGGGAAGACGTCATAATAGTCATCGTAGGTGACGTTGAACACCAGATTGACGGGTACTGGGATAAGCGTCCCGTTCACAGATTGCCATACCTAAGAATAAATAGTGCGAAACTAACTGAATGAAGTATTATGAATTAAGTACGCTGTATAAACAGCACACTTTTTCACAACGTCGATACAATTGAAATTTTTTTAAATTTTGCTGGGGTGTTTTTATATGATTCACCGCTTAAGCTTATTAATCAGTGTGATGTTAGCCTGAAGACGAAAGAATGGCTCATATTTCAATTGATCAATGGATATATGGCTCAGATTAGCTCCGGTTAATCTTTTCCGGTTTTGTTATTAATTTCTTTTTAGGTTGATTTAGGCATTTCAACGGACGTCGTGGTTTGATCCTTGTACAATCTTCAGACAATGAAATGAGTGACAAACCAGCAACTTGAATTGCTAAAAAAATAAGTCATAAAATGTGTAGTAGGCCTACGTTAGTATTCTCATGGCTGCGATGCCAGAAAGTGAAGACCCTGGTGTCTCGAGACAACAAATTGCCTGAGATTTGCGGTCTGAATGCCAAAAAAAAAAGCTCAATGGGGCCCTGCTTTTTCGTCTGAAACATTAGTTTTAATCTGTAGAATAACCCGTTTCTTATATTCACGTTTTAATGCACAGTCTACTGCGACGTGTGAGCAGTTTCATTGTGTGTCCTGGGCGCCTAGATATTAAAACAAAAGCTGTAAGTAAATTTCATGCCCTTACTTTCTGAATATTAGTTTTGTAAGAGCTACTATAGCCTTAAGTTATCCTTTCAGTAAGATTTAAAGTATTTGTTCAATGTTTTTGCTTTGAACATGTATATTGGTGATAAAATTAGAACAAAAAAATAAATAAAGTTTACCTCGATCCAGGTCGATGTATCGTGACAATTAGTCAGTTGACCGTTGTCCCAGCTACATCCCGCCCACCAAAACGAGACCTGCAAGTCGATGGTCATGCGACCGGGGCCGATGAAGTACACCCACGATGTAGTCAACTGATGGAAATCTTTTATTGTTCCTTCTATGTCATAGAGGATGTAGGTGTCATCTGGTAAAAAAAACACAACAGCAGATTTAATGTTTGCTTTATAAACTTCAAACTATTAATATTCATTACGGATGTGAAACCTCTAGAAGTAATCAATTCATAGGCCAAACGTTTGCTAAAATAGTTGTTGCGCAGTGCAATGGCATACAATCCACATTATCAACACCAAAATTGTGAATCAATGTTTAACAAGGACAGTACACACTGTGAAAGCACCGCCGTGGGAGCACACTGCTGCGGTGAAATACAGGCATAATCATGTCTCGTAGAGACATATAGGCAGATATTAAGGCGCACTAATGAGATTAACCGCGCGCTAGCTAGTCTAACGATAGGCCAGGAACTAGTGACTGTGACGCTAATGTTGTCGTCCCCGACGAAGCAAGCAGGGGCAGGCAGTTAGTAATCACCCACCCCATCCTTTCCTCTGTGATTTCCTTCCGGCGTGACGCGCCCAGCAGACGACAGGCTGCACCTTTTAGCGGACTTGGCCATCCAGCAGAGAAACGCAGGGTCCGTCGAACCCCATGACCGTGGCCGACCGATCGATGAAGGGAACTGCCCCGCAAAATCGGCGACGACGACCGCGCGACCGTTGCAGATGACCAAGATGTTTCGTGTCAAGGAGTGAGAGAAAAGTATAAATTCTAATGTATAGTTGGACTATCCACACAACAAAGAGGGACTATCCACACAACAAAGAGACTATCCACACAACAAAGAGGGACTATCCACACAACAAAGAGGGACTATCCACACAACAAAGAGACTATCCACACAACAAAGAGGGACTATCCACACAACAAAGAGGGATTATCCACACAACAATGAGGGACTATCCACACAACAAAGAGGGACTATCCACACAACAAAGAGTATAGCAAATATGAACCTCCGCTTTGGAGATATAGATTGAATCCTGTGGAGTAAACCCATTGAAGATAATCCTGTGACAAGCCACGAACTCGGTCCATGCAGAAATTCTCACCCGAGCAATCTATAAACATGAGGCATTATACAAAACAGATACAATCATAGTCTTGCAACAAATAAGCACAAGATACAAGCACCGGAAACAGAGCTAGTAGAAAAAGTTGATTTTAATTATCTTAATGCAATTTTCTGTAAATATTGTCATTGGCTGCGACGGAATTGAAGAGTTTAAGGAGAGTAAACGGAGTAATTTATGTTTCTCTAGGTGAAGACAAAATCAAGCATAAAAAATTATGCATAATTGCTATTTAGGAGCTTCTAGATGTGCTACTATTAGATCCTACATCAATTTAAGAAATTGTTAATCAGCCAACATCATCGTTTTCTTTATTCGTGCTAAAACTGACAACAAAGCCAAAATTGGAAAACCGCAGACTTTGATATAATTCAGTAAAATTAAAAGCACTCCATTGACCCTAAATAGGATCAATATAGCGCAGATACACATAAATTTAGGAATAATCAACTATTCATTGAGTACAGGAGATACTCTTTTCGTCTAACATTTTTTTGGGACTTTTGGCACATGAAGGCTGCATAATGACCAATAGGCTATATTCGGTGTTGTAGAGTATATGTCGATTTTTACCGTAATTTTTAAATGAAGAGAATCCGCAAGAGATTTGCGTGAATTCAGCGTTCTTCAACGTTATGCGATCTCCAGGCTGCACAAATCCTACAAAGGCCAGTTGATATTGTCCAACAGGAAGACACAACGATCGAGGCTTATCCTGGTCTTCTGAACCCAAATAGGACGCAAGAAGCATCATTGGTTGACCAAGAGCAGAGGACATGTACACATCCAAATGTGATGAGACTGTGTGATCCGATAGATATGCATAGAAACTCATCAAGGAGTCGTGAGTAAGAACAACTTGTGGTGATGTTAGAACGTTGGACATGTCTGCATCGTCGACGGTGAAATATATTCCGAGCGGAATTGATAATGTCATTCCTTCTGGTTTGCCTAAAAAGCCATAGGCATAAGTATAAACAAACAAGTGTGAACAAATAAAAAAAGGAGAGAGAGGAGAAACTGGAGGAGGAGAGGAGGCATTATAGGCAAGTTATCCCACAAATACAAGTATTCAATTAATTGATGTCAACTCACTAACTTTCTTTCAAGCTTTCGTTCAATTTTTAGATAATCCTGAGGGAGACAGACTTTGTAACTCTTGTACCTCCTTTTTTACTAACTGCTAACCACCATTTTGTCGTCTGTTAATATCCACGTTTTCACACAGGTTTAGACATTTGTGCCCTGATAAGGACTGCTGGAGCTTGGTTTTTACAGCCCGATGCCCTTCCTGACGTCAACCAAATAAATAGTTATCTCTATAATAACTCTTTTACCTCTTTCTAAACAATTACTCACACCTTCATAATAATTTACATTATATAACTGCACACCATGCTCCAAATCATTCAATTTTCAGACTTCATAATTACAATGCACATCTTTCGTACCTGCAATGGTAATTTATAATTTCTGACTGTAAAGTGGATAAACTATAAACTGTAAACTACAACTACACATTTTGACAAAAACCAAACGCTAAAATTGAGACAGATGCTTACCATCATTGCAAGTACGAACAATATCCCAGTGATTCACGCGCTCGTCTGCCTTTGTTTTCGGGTACAGAACGGTGCCAAAGCAGCACCTCTTCCACACTATGTGCCAATCACAGGACATACAAGTCGGCGTCTCTCCACAGGTGGCGACACAAGTCGCCTCCGTGTAATCATAGTCGTCGCCAATCTCCGGCGACGTGCTGACGTATTGTCCCAGTGTTTCATACGCGCTGTACCAACAATCTGCAGCAGACAAGTCAATCCTTGACGACTACGTTGCGTAATTCCTCCCCCTATCGAGTAATGGTCACGTTGGTCGACACTGGACACAAATTATAAAAAATAAACATGAAAATGGCGTCATCTTGACAAACATTTGTAACAAAAAATTCTTAACAGAGTTACAAAATTAAGAAAATATGCATGATATAAGTACTAATCGATTTAGTTCAAATCATCCTCATAATTTTGAACATTCATTCTAATAGACTAATGCGCAGCAGACAAGCTTGTAACGCCACGTCCGTGCTAACACAGGTTAGACGTTTATACTGGAGCTGAGTTTTAACAGCCTGATGCCCTCACTCTCGCCAACCAGAGTAATAAATGATCCTGGACGATGATCATCAGCTAGTGAAACTTGTGTACTTGTGTGTTTAACAGCTTTGCTGTAGGGCCTGTAGCGTCATGGTTTCATAACTTCCGGCGCCGGAACTTGAATTCAGGTCTCTGGGACTCGCGTTCGACGCCTTAACCACAACACCACAGCACCTCGGTCTGTTATGTTTCTGTAGTTTCTGCTGTTATTTCCTCAACCCCTGGAAATTGCGTAGGCTGAAAACTGTTGGCTGGTCTTGTTAGATGGCCCAGCAGCCATCTAACGCTAGCCTTCCATGCTAAACGCAAAGATACCCTTGCATATATTGGTTTGGTTCCTATCAGATTACAATTAGTTGCTAGATAGTTCGATACACTCATGGTTTAGTGGCCGCATTACTCGCCTAGGCGGAGGTAGGCCATTTGCAGCCGTGGACGCAAGATCCTGTGTGTCCTGGGATGGGACAATTAACCTGAAAATTAAGATATTTAAGGAGATAATGAAATCGGTATCAGAGCTAGAAGGGGCTAATAACTCTGCCTCCTTCTCCCCAGCCCCCCGTCCCTCCCCTAACAGCTCCTCCTGAACCCAGCATTGTCTCAAGACACCGGGGTGGGCCATGGGCACAGGGGTTAATCCATTTGTGCGTGTCCATGGCTGTCTTGTGGAGCAGAATTTTACAGGTCGGATGCCCTTCCTGACGCCCGGCCTGCCCGATGGTGGCAGCAGGGCAGGGCTGCCGGGCGTAGTTTAATGTCATATTCTGGACAATAGTTCAGTATATACAGCTGAAAGCATGGTGCCTACCATGCTAACGTCGTATCCTGGACAATGGGCGACCGAAATTTTACATTGTTTATGAGAGAATTAGCATACTTATTGCCTTCAATTAGCATATTTGTTTTCAAGTCCATCTTTCAAAGTCCTTCATAAGAGCAACTTGACCAGCTGCTTCACTCGCTCAATTGATAAGCTAAGCAGTATTTTTCTGAAAAAGCAAAATGCTCACCAGGACCCGCAGATTTTGGTTTCGGAAGGCAAGACCACGAACTGCCAGCTGCATATTGTTCAACCACATGTGTGTCATTGGCAAAACTGACGCTGCAGTTGACACTTCGTGGGAGCACAAAAACAGCATCGGGCACTGAGACAAAAACATATTTGAAGCTAGTGACTTAGAGTTAGGTTAGAGTTGCTATCAAGTTTGGCTAAATAACCATTCACCGTCTGATGGCCTTATAATTCATTGGTCATTCAAATATGAAAATAAGTCACATCATATAACATTTGATCAAGAGCTACGGTATTGGTAAGGGAGCATTAGCCGTATTGCACTAAATACTTCTCAGTGATAACCCAACAATCAGGCAAGCTTGTTTCAAAGACGACATCGAGCATCTCATATACGGGCATAGCCTACTCTAAATTCAATCATATAAACTGAAATAAACAGCTGGAGACTATCTAAAAATGAATTTGACTTAGGTCTTCATAGTATGACAGATCTCATTAATCATCAATAAGTTTTTTGAAAGTCTTAAATACCTGAACAGACGCTTTCTTCAATTTGCTGTAGCACTACCAGGCAGAAGGGCGTGCAGTTGTCGTAGCTGTAGAGTTTCGCCGTGATTCGAAGCCTTAGATTATCACCCGAGACTTGTTGAATAACAATTGAAGGATTTGACAAATTTCCATTCACCAAGGCTACTGATTGTCGAGAGAAAGTGGAGACGACTGCTCCACTTATGTTCACTAGAGCAACTTCCAAGTCCAGCATGTTGGTGGGAACGAGTGTGTACTGTACGGAGAGACAGCCAAGTTTGCTGGTCATCTTTTCTTTTGACAGATTGTAGTAGGGAGATATCAGGATAGCTTGCTCATCCGGTCCGCTCACAAATTCCACTTGGAAAAAGCATTCTGAAACATTTCAGTATATTCCTAGTAAGCATCATCTAAACACCGTGAAAATGCTTAAAGCTAAATATTAGAAGGCGCATACTCAATACAAAAGCGGCTAACTAATAGTTTAGGTTGTGGAAATAACAGGAGACAGATGTGAACCAGACCTCAGTCAATCTGTCTCCTCAATCTGTCAACATAAAGTAGGCAAGCGAGGATTGAATTTATTCGTATAAATAATTGTTTTCAGAAGCGATGTGAATATGATGCATAAATTTAAAGGCAGAGTGAAAGAAAATTTTAGCACTTTTATCAAGTGCTAAAATTTCTATCATCAAAAGCATCAAAAGTAAAAGTTAAATCGATAAGTCTATGCAAAAATTGTACAAGAGGACAAGTGCAAAACATTCGAACATTAACTAATTAACTTAATTAATTTAAACATTAACTAACCGCCAGCTGAATCACAAGCCCTTGCCCACTTGGTGACACTCTGCGATATGTCGCGGAAGCCGTTCATATCTTCTGTATTGTTGACAGAATTCCACAGCGGAGTATCGTTATAGACATCTACAGTCGCAGACAGATACAAATAAGCAGATGAAAAAGTTGTACTGATCAGAGACGTTCAACAATTTCGTATATTTAGGCATATGTTAGATATGACTTCTTGATGAGGCTATAAATTAATCGCAAAGACCCAAACCAATTTTTGGCGTCCACCAATAATTTTTCTGGGGGTTACCTCTACCAAATTTTTACTAAAATTGCATAAAAAATTCAGAACATGCATAATTGTGTGACCATTTATTTTCTCAAAATTGTTTGAGCTGTTAATGAGAAAATCTCTTTGCAAGAGTTATAATATGAACAAAGAGACCTGTGCAATCTACAGTTCTTAAGAAGATGCACGCATGGAAGGTGATTGAAATTTTCTCTAAAATGAGGTGCATTGTAACCCAATTTTCTCACTTTCATCGTTCAGCCAACAAGAATCAGTAAGGATCTCTATCTTCAACTAACTCAAATTTAATAGTGAATCGAGTTTCATAGCTTACTAGAAATTTTTGTGCTCTGAAAATATAGCACAATGAACCCTGGGCTTTGATCTTATAAATATGGTTACGTTTAAAATCATCAGGTGGCGTTTAAAATCATCAGGTTGCGCTTAAAATCATTAGGTTACGTTTAAAATCATCACCGGATGATTTCACCACTTTTGAAATCACCAGGTTACGTTTAAAATCATCAGGTTGCATTTCAAATAATCGGTGTTTCAAGCTACAGAATGAGAGCAGCCATCATTACAAAATAATGAACACTTTGATAGCTACAATTTGTTAAATATTGAGCAAGAATTTCTACTTACCCGCTGCGCAGGTCGCCTGTGACAGATTAACATTGTTAATAACTGCAAACGTCCCTGCCAAGTAGACTTGGGATTCCAGCACTAACACAAACTCCCGATTATCGGCTTGAATGTAAGGAATATCAAACATCATCGGCGTCATGTAGATCCTCTGGGACGAGCGATATAGACTGAATTCATTGTGACTGGAGTTCTGTTGATAGACGAGGCGGATTTGAAAGTATGAATTGGCCAAGAAGGAAACATTTAGGCAGGCAGGCCCATAAAGTCGAAACATAGGAGAGACGAAGGTAAGGCTCTGACTGTAGTCCGGTACAAATGAACTGTCGGTGTTCAGTCTTAACACGAGTCCCAAATCTGAAACGTACAGTATGACAACATCATTTATCACTGTTCTTTGATCAAATTTATAATAGACACCTAATAATAATAATAGATGAAGTTAAAATTTATTTTGGCGTCCAGTTGTAGTTCAGAAACACCAATCGAAAGAGAAACGGAGGAGGAGGGTAGAAAATCGGATCAGTCAATCTATGTTTGTATTCTGATTAGTTTAAAATTAGCATCTCGTCAGAGGAAAGCAAAACAGACGCCCATAAGAACCATGATCGATGAAAATTATTGAGATATAGAAAATTGTTGTTCAGCTACGTTCAGGAATCAACAAAACCTGTTGCAGCTTAAAACAACAGGTTTTGTTAATGCCAGAACGTAGCTGAACACACTTTTCTATACAGAATAACTTCCGTCAAATCATGGTATTTGTAGGCGTTTATTTTGCTCTCCCCTGACTAGATATACATTCTGATTTCTGTACCTATAACTTTTATGAACAGATATGAGATGGAAATTATCTCGTCCCTACGCTCAGGATGCTTGAGACACTTGAAAAATCAGGGAGAAAGCAGACCCTCATTAAAGAGAACAAGCAAAGACACACCTTGCGTTGGTGGAACCACCACGCGATAGGTAATATTGTATCCTTGGCCCTGATAATAATCAAGGCTTCCAGATGTAGCCGTGAAGTTTAGATTAATCTTGAAACCTCTTATTGCCAAAATTGGCGGAGGAGTTTGCCCACAAATTCCTTCCAGAAACACTATCGGGCTGTCTGGATCCGTCTGAGAATAAATCTGCAACATAACGTCATTTCGTGTTTTAATTTTTATGCCCAGCAATAATCTTGTCAAGGAAAGGAAAGCTATATAATGCGGCATTGACAAGCAACGCATGTATTTCGCTAATAAAAGAATTATTCATCGTACTTGAAATAGCTGCCAACAGTGAACAAGCGACTCACGCCATAATCCGCTGCGGTACCAATCAAAACCAATTACCAGCGACTATTTGATTCAGAGGAGGTAGCACTTACAAAAATGCCTACGTAGTTGTGTTGAAAATAAACTAAAATTCAATTCACGACACACACACACTCGTGTTATGTGGACACATTCCCCGCGTATGCAGGGGTAGGCCATTTGCAGCCGTGGACACCCGCCCTCCACTTTATCCTATCCGTCCCATCTTCGCGTCTTAATCCTCCAGCTTTCACATCCTTCTCTGTCAAGCTTTTCAAATCGTTTCTGGTCTCCCCATACGTTTTTTCTCATCTACCTCATAATCCGTACATTTCCGCACCCAATCATCCGGTTCCTTTCTCAAAACATGCCCCAGCCATCTCAGTCTGTTTCTCCTTACCACCTCCCCAACTGCCTCCAACCCCAATCTAGTTCTCAGATCGACACTATACTTTCTCTCTTTCAATGACACCCCGTTCAATTCACAACAAAAAAGCCAAAAATCAAATAGGCAGGCACTTAGCAGCGACAATTTGGTTCACGACAGGTACAAAATTTCCGATTGAATTAACAAACATTGAGCATTAAAATACTTACATTAAGAGCATCAATGCATCCAGTTTCTATGTCCAAATTTGTATCGAGGAAGTTGAACGCTAGAGATATAAGACTGCCCAACGGAGCTACGATAGATTGATTGCAGATTTGATCTCCGAGGTAGTCATCAGGGAAATGTGGGGACAAAATATTTCCTTCCACTCCGTAGTAAGTCGTGCATCCAGATATATCTTTGTAACAGCATGGGCAAGATACAATATCAAACGCCTATGCAGTCCTTCTTGTACACTGAGTATTGAAAGATGCCTACCCAAAAGAAGATAGATCACGTTTTAAGTATTTTAGCTTCTAAAAGTGAGTTGCATATCTATAAAGTAGCGTATAATTTATGATACGCTCACTATTATCCTAATTACTGACCGATCAGCGTTCCCGATGAGAATTCCTACAAGCCCGCCAGAAAATCACGCACGAGTAAAATTTAACAGAACACCAACGTATAGCAATGTGACAGTGTCTCGCTAATCTTCAAAGAGGAAGCATAGCAGCGGTACCAGTGTGCATTGCTATTAAGAACTTTGTTGTTGTTCTTCCAACAAGCAAAACTATAGTTAGCAACACGTTGTTCTATAAAGAATCTGAGTTCCACAATAATGCTATGCAGCCGCTTTAGACAAGAAGACAATTTTAAAATACCTGTATGTTGCCAATTATAGGTGTAGCTGTAGTTGTAATTGTCTGTGGTTGTCGCTAGGCTATAACCGCACCAGTTGTTGTGAAAAGAGCAGTTGACTGAACCGCCTAAAAGCAGACTATGCTTGGTTGTACATTTATATCTAAGACCCGTTGCGTCTGACTCAATATAAAAATACGCTATTTTGTCTAATGCTAGACAAGACAAGAAAAGACACTTAGGCCTATTCACTTGCACAGCAAAAAATACAAAATACAACTTAACAATTGTTAATAAACAAATATCAATAATTTACTGTGTTTTCCGCCGCGCTAGCCGGCTGTCAGAGAAGTAAAACTGCCTATTAAGGCTCGCCATCGATACCATAATATGATAACAGATTTTCATACTCAAGCAATCATTACAAAATTTGGTCTCTTGATATAAACAGCTAATCCTAAAAAATAACTTAGAAGTTTATAAGATACAAATTTGCAAATCAAAATTACAACCATAATAATTTAAATAAATAAATTTATTATTTTATATTATTTTCTGTGTTGTCTCTATACTGATGCATTATTCAGGATTCTACTGAATAAAATCCACCTCAATCAAAAAAACTGAAATTTTAAGAACCTAGTTGTGCAAATTAATTATATCACAATTTTAAACGTTCTCCTATTGCATCCATGAATACTAGCATCTTAAATACATGTATATATAGGCATACCATTATTATTCAGATTTGAAATATACAAATCTGAGGTGTAGGAACACCTAGTAAGCTAACACGCTGCGATATTTCCAGTTTGACACATAAGTCGCTGGTAGTAGAACGGAGGCAACTACTTACTAACTATCTCGTTGTTCGGACTGCACGGCGTTGGATCGATGACAATATTGTCGAGCGCGATGTTGGTGATGTAGGGCTGGCCGTGCGTGGCGACGAACGCCAGGTAGTAGGACCCGCCCGGAACGCACAACCCCACGCTGCTCCACGCCCCCCCGGCGGCCGAGGCGGCGCTCGACCCCCCAGCAGGGGCCGGTGGGGGCGCGACCAGCTGGACGAGAGGCACGTTGAGGGGCGTGTAGGCGTAAAGGGTGAGAGAGGCGCTCGGGTCGCTGCCGTTCTGTGAGACGAAGCTGTAACTGAACGTGACGAGGGTCGTCTGACTGCGGTTGTAGATCGGCGACATGAGAGTAGCCTTGTCTCCCTGTAGGCCCGTAGAGGCGCTCACCATCATGTAATAGCCTGCAAATAAAACATCACTTGTGCCTTCACGTCGCGAACGACCTCTAGTGACTGTCGTGATCTTGCTCCTCCATCCTTAACGCTCTCTCACTCCTGATCGTGTCAGCTAGTAGAATTGAGACACCTATCTACATGATGATGGAGATGTTTGTCCTATTTGCTGTCCAAGGTATTCGCAATATTCTTCACCAAAAACGAAAGTACCAAATAAAACAATAATGAACAACTATAGTGTTAACAATTCGTCAGTTGTTTCAGTTACAGGGGACATTACATTGTTTGCAATATTCAATAGCAATTTCATCACACGGTGTCGGCTACAGTCCACACTGTGCAATGTGCATGGTTCGGGCGCCTATCCACCGTACTATAAAATCCATATCTAGCAGCTTCCGTTTACCTTCTGGATTTCCGTCTGCATCCGCGCTCGGTCCAGGTATTTGTCCGCTGGCACTGGCGAGAGTCCTCACCCAGGTCATGATACCGAGCGTCGTGCTCGTGTAGCCACACGCGTAAGGATCGCCAAACTTGCAGCCGTTTAGCACGTAGTACTCTTGTAAGGCTCCTAACAAAAATTAATATATTTAAAGGGTAAGCTATGCTATGACATAAAATGTCACTATGTTAAATATAAAATATGCGGAGTACGGTGTACCGAACCGCACACATAAATTAATCTTAGGCCATTTGCAAAAAAAATAAAAGAGAAATTTGTAGTTAAGTTGCAATGAACTACACATAATCAATATCATTTCATAGACTTTATCAACAACGTATCAGACATATTCGATAAGTAAATCCTTTTTAAACTTACCTAAAACTCTTCTGATCACTGTAAACTGATTTATATTCTGCGTGCGTCACTGTTGTGTAATAATAAAAATAAATAAAATTAGTAAACAATGCTCATTCGTAACCGATGCTATACATAATAATAATAATAATAATAATAATGGGCTTAGAGTCCGTTTCGGCATCTAATGATGTCATCGGGGACCTCCCTTC
>JAQIWG010002728.1:0-19602 GCA_034695025.1 Chamaedrilus cognettii | reverse complement strand
CTTGCCATGCTCCTTGCCATGCTCCTTGCCATGCTCCTTGCCATGCTCCTTGCCATGCTCCTTGCCATGCTCCTTGCCATGCTCCTTGCACGCATGCTCCTTGTGCTGCTCCTTCTCCTTGTCGTGACTGTTGATCAGTTTCTGTGTCGTCTTGCGTGTGTGTCCCCCCGGGTCGTGGTGGTTCGTGTGCTGCTCCGCCTCCTTCTTGGATCTTCCCTTGCCACTGCCCCCGCCCGCCTCGTATCTGGTTCCATGAGATAGAGAACGACACGCATTGCAGTTATTCAACAACCAATCGTTAGACAAGTCTTTACCTCTCCTCTGGAAGTTTAGAACATTAATTCTAAACCACGCCTACCAATAATAACTAATAACTAATATTTTTAGCCGCCGGCCTTTAGGCCTAATATATGCATTATTATGGCGATGCGGTTAAAAGTTTAACTTTGTATTTTTTTACTGCATAATCGCATCGGGTGAAATATCGTATTTTCTGTTAATGTCCGTGTTTTCACACAGGTTAGCTCGTTTGCGCCCCGACGAGGAATGCTGGAGCTGGATTTTACGACCGGATGCCATTCCTAACGCCAGTCAAATAAATAATGATATGGCATGGTTTCGCTAGCAGCTGTAGCGACAAGTCTTGTGCGTTTAAAAGCCTCACTTATGAAAGTGAAAATACAGACGGCAAGAAGTCTTACTTATCCTGGTCGTAGTTATATTCGTCGTACTCATCCGCCACCCCTTTCGCTGACGTCACAGTGACGTCACCGACCTTCGCCTCCTCCGCAGTCGCCAGCTTCACGTTAGACTCCGCCATCTGTCGCACCTGACACTCTTTGCGATAAAAATGTGCGAGTGTTCACTTTCATCTCAAAGATCAAATAGCGGACCATTTACAAGAACATGACGCTAAGTATGGTCACCAGGCCCGGCCCATAGTAATTAGAAACTAGACTCTATCGAATAGAATATGGATTCTCTATACACTCTGACCTAGCCCGTAATCATTGAGCAGAGGCCTACAGCTTTAGTTCAACTAGAATCACACGCTGTAGATGTCTATCAAGTGTTAGCCTACATGTATGTCTAATTATTACACAATGTCACACTTAGTATGCCTTAAGGCTTAAGCCAATGAAATATGCTCCAATATTCTAGAGCACAGAAGCCTTGTCCAAATGCTAATCAGCTTCAGTATTTGTATTAGCCGACATGCATATAGGACTGTCACAACGAGCCTCACTCAATAACCGTACACATGAGAGGCCCAAAGATACTTCTAACCATAGAAGCCTGTTGATATAGGCTCAATAATGCACACTATAGCCTCTGACTTTGTATAGTCTAATATTGTAGCCACATGTGCAGGCCTGCTAGACAACGTTAATGAAACCCCAAATGTAGATTCGAGTTAATAACGTGAAAAATGGGCTTACTTCTTGTAATTCACACTCAAATGTCCAGCTGTAAGCATAGGCCGAAATTAGTTACAATAACATCTATTTAAGTATTTACCCACCGTAACCCGCTAGCCTAAGCCAGGCCTATACACTATCAGCTGTTGCCCATATGGATCGAACCGAGAGCCACGTTTGTGACGTGGCATCTGGGTCAAGCCATGACCTCTTTACGCTCATTGGTCGGTTTTTTTAGCTCAAAGCTCACAATTGCTACTGAACTTTGGATCTACTTTCCCATTGCAAGCCGGCTATGTACAAGTGCATGACGGCTGTATTCATCTACGCTTACAGGCTTAGAAGCTGCTCTAGAATAGCCCTCTCATAGGTCTAATTGGTTAGGCAGATGCCAAGTGCCCGAGAGAAAACGTAAATTTTTTTTTATAAAACAAAAACATCACATCATTAACAACGCAACGCAATCATAATTCCGCATTGGCCTAATCACAAAACGACTGTAGGCTAGGCCTGTGGTACGCTACAAACTGGGAATGTGTGGATTACCACATCGATCAACGATAATAATCATCAAGCAATTTCGTACTCGCCAATATCCTACTTTTTTTGATTAAACTGATCGATATATTTCTTTCAATTAGCCTAGACCCTAAGTCAAGCCAAGTGTCCAAATACTCAGCAATCGTTCAAGGCTTGACAGCCCAGGCTTACATCAAGAGTCAGCATCGTTCTCAATAACAAATAACACTAACAATTTATATAATAAGCTTACATCAACAAGTATTACTACTAAACATGATATTTTCGTGTGCATGTAATTGAGGCAAATTTCATCAATCGGTAAAACTCCTGAAAAAACTCCTGATTTCATGCGAAAAAGTCTATCAGCTGCAAGCTGCTGATAAAGCCAACAGCCAATATTTAAATAGCGGAAGAGCCAGGTCGTCAATATTCAAAGAGGGGGGGGTTAGGTAGCCAATATTCAGACAGGGGGGGCCTGATCGTCAGCTGTGATTGAGAGGGTGCGTATCTCCGCCAGCCGCTGCTGAATGCTCAGCTTCAGTTCCGCGCTGTCGTCCCCTCCCCCCAGGGGGGCGGCAGGGGGGCCCAGGGGGGACGAGGAGCCCCCCGTCGGGGAGGAGGCAACCCCAATGTGTCGACAGAGGTCGGCGTAGATCGCCTGCGAGTCAGTGTAGTACTTCATCTGCAGGCAAACAAGCATATCCACTGAAAGCATGGGCCTACCAGCAACTATGATTGACAACCAGCAATAAGATATAAATAGCATAACAGCTCTAGGTGTTCAACAGGTTCACAGAATCGTTGCATAAATAATACATTCCATCACATAATTAAACAACATAGCTTCACAAATTGCTCACATAGCACTTGACAATTATTGCTAGAAGTGTGAAATCAGTGATACCTTAACCTTCGACTGCTACAGCTATACACATGTGCCTACAATAATGTCCATCTTGCCTGTGCTCGAAGTAAGCCCTGCCTACAGTAAGCTTCACCTACCAGTAAGCCCCGCCCACCTGTGCCCTGATGAGGGCTTGGAGTGAAGGCTGGAAGTAAGTGATGCGCCCCTCATACAAGCGAGGCACCTCCGACATAAGCGCCTCGTTCTGAGCGTCGTACGCCAACTTGGCGACAGCGTACGCCTGGCGACTCTGTGTGCAACACATACACAAACAGGCATTGTGTGACACACACACACATGCAGTCCACACGTGACACACACACGTGCAGTCCACACGTGACACACACACGCAGGCAATGTGGGCCACACACACACACACAGTCCACACGTGACACATACACGCAGGCAATGTGGGACACACACACACACAGTCCACACGTAACACACAGGCAGGCAATGTGGGACACACGAGCAGAAAAAATAGTAATAATAATAATACTGGACCTATAGTCCATTTCGACTTAAGACGTCATCGAGGATCTCGAGCAGTCAGTTGAGCGAGTACATTGAGCAGTCAGTTGAGCGAGTATATTGAGCAGTCAGTGCATGAGACAAGTGCTCAGTCAGTGCGTGATCGATGCACAGGTCATTGTTATGAATTTTAAATGTTTTAAATGTAATTCAATTCAAAGCATTAAATACAAAATAGGTTAATTAATATTTTTCAACTTTTCAACAACAGTGGGGGGAGGAGGTTGAATCCTTTGATTGGTTGCTGTGGCACAGTGTTAGGGTTAGGCTGTGAGCACAGAAGTAGAAGCGGCTCACAGTCTCCAATTTGACGACGTTCGGCCCGGTACGCTCCCTCTTGCTGTACTTGTCCATACGCTCACTGCAGCGTGTGTACTCCTACACACATACATCCACTATACAGTGGCAGTGGTGATCCACAACACAATCATACACTACATGCTGCGTTAATACACGGCTGCGGTTAATAGTTAAATACAATTAAAGACACATATACAAGACAAGCTAATATTTAAATCTGCAATGTTTCACGAGGCCCAACGTCCTGTTAGACTGTACAGCATCAATTACATCTCCGGCTAGAATGAGTGGTATAGTACGCCGATCCACTCAGTGTAAAGGTGAATTCAGCAATTTAATCAATTAAGCACACAAATGTTGCATTGTGCCACATGGGTCAGTTAGCTACTAGCAGCAAACCTGCAGAGCTTGTTCCCGCTTCTTGATCGCCTGCTGAACAGCAGGGAATATCGTCGCGAATCTAAGCAACGGCAAGCCGATAGATGATTAAAACCCATGATTACACTCACTCAATATCTGATGAGACCATACACACCATACAACACAACACACTACACCACACTGCACACTCAACGCACTATGCCACACACCAAACTAGGCTCTATAGTGGCCTGCTAAATATTCAAAACAGTTAAAGAGCCAACATTATCGGATCCTCACCAAAAAGCTGAATTTCTGCATTTCAAAGATTCCAAAGTGCGATAAACAATGAAGGAACAGTGAGAAGAAGAAACAAGTAATGACAGTCAGCAGGGCTTACTTCTTCATTGGCTCAGTGACGGCCTTGTGCGAGGTCGCATTCTACACACACACAACACGCGCGCCAACAAGACATGTCACAGCTAATTCCACAACCAATGATTGCAAAAATTACACAATTGCGCTACAACTGCGGTCCAAATATATTTGTATTTAATGGTCAAAGCGAAACTATATAAAAATACTCTGAAATTTAACTAATTCAAATATGCCTTTTGAAAAAACCCAAACTACCAGATACGAGAGTGCGTGTGTCCGTGATCGCATAATTCCAACCTGTGCCAGCAGGGAAAATGGACGGGAAAAACGGAAATGATGATGATGATGATGACCAGATACATTTTGAAAAATATAAGACTTTACAGGAGAACAAAAAACATGTACAGGATTATAACGGAAAAAACTGCAGTGCATGCATCGATTGCCGGAACTAGTAACCAACCATTTCGTCCATGAGTAGTTCTAGCTGCCTGGTGGCCTGTGTCCACTGGTCGACAAGCTCACGAAGCTTCTCGTCATCCCTGTAGAGGGAGCTAGCAGCAAGGTTCTGAGTCAGCTCACTCTCACACTTGCACTGTGCTGCACACACACACACACACTGCGCTAAACACACGGGTGACAACACACAGCGCTGCACACACGGCACACAATCTCCGCTCCAACAAGCACGGGAGAGTACAATATATAATAATCTAGTTACATCTGAATGGAGCAAATCAGCTCTAAAAAAAGTCAAATTGATCAACAATCTGCATGCGCAGGTTACCAATCAACTAAGAACTAGTTTTGGTATCTCCCTGTGACTTATATATACCGGTAATGCATACCTGCCTGTGACTATGTATACCGGTAATGCATATCTCCCTGTGACCATGTATACCGGTAATACATGCCTGCCTGTGACTCTGTGCATCGCTTCATATCTTTGTGAATCTTCCTTGTGTTCTCTTCCAGCCTAGCGTCAGTCAACCACAACAGTCTTATATAATACAGCGTAGTTTGGCCTTCAGTCATCGCACAGCCTACTATCAGTTAATGAATGATGGTCCTGCAGCCTACACTCAGTCACGTGATCCCGACCGCCATTAACACACATTCACACAAGATTACAAGAATATTCAATAAATTATATCTCGATATTAGATCCAATTTCACTCTAGTACAGTAGCCTATCAATGTATATCAATAATCAAATGATCAGTTATATCGTCTTAATGCTAATATATATCGATCGGATTAGTACTATCACACAAACAATAATCAGAACGGAGGCAACATTGTCTTGTTGCAAAGAGCAGCCAGTAACTATTTACTTACTGTTCAAGGCGACGCACCTCTCGCTCAAATTCCCTTTCAGACTGAAACAGAACATTCTTTATCCGATAATGGCTTGCAAAACATTACAGTACTGAACCAAGATATGAGAGCATAAGAGAGCCCTAAAGCGATATCTCTTGCCTATAGCAGGGTAGATCAGAAAATTCATGAAACAATAAGGTCATTGGTATACAGATGTGGACGGTAAAGATACAATGTGTCACTAATATTTTCACAGTGCTTATGAGCAAAGTGGATGCGCTAAAGCGTCACGTCCACAATCTAATGCTTATATACAAGAATTCATGTCAGACCTGATGCCGCACCCACAATCGCTTATAATATTACACTTTTCGATATATTTACCATACTATTTTCGACTTACGGTCTTAGAAATGGCGCTCTTCCTGGATCCGTGCAACTTGGAAAAGGGATTCATCCTGAAAAAAAATGCACAATTGAGTACCAACTTAGGCATATAGAAACTGATTCACGTTACATCTCAAACGATTACCATTCTTTTCTTCATCACCATCACTTCACGTCATTTCGACTTATTTATTGACACTAGTGGGCTCTAAATTTTTTTTTTTTTAATTATAGTCATTTATTAGCTCCTATGGTGATCATATTATCGTAATTGCAATATTTTAATCTTGATTCTTTAACTTTATTTACTGTGAACATAATTCCCTACCTAAAGCTCATGATGAACGGTGTAGATGGGCTACGAGGCAAAATGGTCCGGGGTCCTAGATCTTATCTAAATTAGGCAACTATTATCGACGTATTTCAAGATAATATATTAGATTTAATTATATATTTCATAACCACTGAAATTTTAAATTAAAATTCCTTTAAAATTTAAAGGGAAGCAAAAAACACGGTGTGACTAGATTTAAAATTCAACATTAAACGAAGTTGTCGTTTTTGCTATTCTTAATTTATCATTTTTGTGACTTAATAACTTCGACAAAGCAAAATAATGATCCCTACAGACATGTATGCATCCTTCAATCATGGGGGGCGCCAGATAGAAAAATTCGATCAATGATTTGAATGTTTGAAATGCTACTTTGTTCAAGTGTATACACTATTGATTGTATGAATGTTATTTATATTGATGACGTGTAGAATACAGCGTCCATGACATTGTAGGCCTATAAGCCCGTAGCTCTCGCGTTAATCGAAATAAAGTAAGTTGGTCACGTGGTGCGGCCCAAGTTAGTTCTACGCTGTCATTGGCTGTTGAACTAAGCCTCTGATTGGTTTATGCCTATATGGTTGTGACGCGCGGCTAAGACATGCAGCACTGGGTGCCAATCCCATTTTGCAATTTGCCTTGACTGGAGCTCAATAGCAGGTCGCGCGGACGTGATAGAGGACCCGGCTGGTTTGTACACGTAGGCTGCATCATAGCTTGAGGAGTTAAGCGTGGCGCGGACGTGATTGAGGACCCGGCTGGTTTTGTAACTTGCAGGTTATTGCAGAAATGGAGTAAGTTTGTCACGTGACCAGTCGCAGGTAGAAGGCTGGCGATATGATTGGTTCCTGAGTGCGTCGACGCCATTGGTGCATTTCGATCTGATTTTGACGCAGGATCCACAACCAGCGTTACTGCAGAAGAGGCTTATTGAAGAGGCAGCTAGCGTTATAATACAAACCAGGCGAAGGTCAATTATTGAGCTGTAGATCCTGTAGAGAAAGAAGTTTTGCAGCGGGGGGTGAAATTTTGGGTCTTTGCACATGCACTGAAACTTTTCGCTTCAAATCAAAATCACGAGCGCGGGGGACTATAACATGGGTCAGCAGCGACTGCATAGACCTCTTACAGCGCACATGAACAGTTGCATTAGTGTTGTACAGGGTAGGTCTAGCTCTAGCGTTAGCATCTTCCGCGATCGAGAAATTAATGCCGCCTGCAGATCATGCACGCATGCCGTTCTGCAGATCATGCACGCATGCCGTTCTGCAAAGTGTAACCAAATTCTTTCTTCCCAACATTCTTCTTCTCGATGTCTTCAAGCCTAGCCTCCTAAGCTACGTGTATGTGTACTAGCACGGCGTACGATTTCCACAGTCAGTCGACCAGCTGAGCACGTTTGTTATGGCTATCTCGCAGCACTATGGTTAATTGTTTATCAGTCTGCTAAAGCGCCTACACGGCTGCTTGAGTCCTGTAACAGTACATGTAGGCTTACAATGTATACGTGGGAGTGCGGAACCGCGACTTCTTTCTAGGAAAATGCATTGATTAGGATGGTGAGGAAAACAGAACAATGGTTCGAGAATTAGGGCACATGTAGGCCTATCCCCGCGATAAAGCTATACACGAATAGCTTTATCGCCCAATCATGCGATAGCAGAATATGAACCGTGGTTTTATTTCTTTAAGTCGCTACTAAATTATCGGTTATAGCGTGGAGCTTGAGTCTATAACGACATAGGCCATGAAGCTACGCCTAAAACTGACAAGGGAACTTTTGTAAACTTTAAAGGGATACTTGGCGTTATAGACTGTATCTGACATGTAGACCGCCAACAGGTCATAATCAGGCCAATGTTAAGCCTTCACATAATACATAGATAACAATCAAGCGGAGTGAAATAGCAAGGCATGATATACATGAAGGCTGGCTATTATGAGTCTTTTCTAACATATAGTCTGACACGCTTATCCCGACAGTTGACAGACAGTCGTCTACAGTCGTTGAGCCTTTTAGCAGCTGTGCATAGCGTTAAGAACGCGCAGCGAGCGCGATCAAAGGAAAGCGTTACGTTACTAGTACGGCTCCCTGTGCGGTTACACGCCTAGAGCAGTCTGCGCCAGGATCGCAGCACGGCTGCAGGCAAGGCGTCGTGCCGACAGTTAATCACTCACTGCGCTGCAGAACAATACACGTACTTCGACATGGGTATACGTGATAGTGCTTGTCGTAAGAGGATACCTAAACGCCTAAGTAGGCCTAAACGCATCTACGGATCCGCATAATGATGTTAATTCTACAATGCAGGAATTGCTATAGGACATTGTAGGCAGAGGCCTGTGCACGTTAGTCTTTGCGGTTGCATAGTTTTTGACTTCTTGTTAATGTAGGGCTGCAGGCTATGTCCTCTATTAGGCTAAGCTACAGAACATAACTTGAGTTGCAAAAATCTAAAGAAGTTCGGATTAAGCGTAGGCTGTACCGCTGTAGTCTACTATGTCGGATTCACACTCCGCGCAACGCTGTAGGCCTATTTCTGAAGCCCACGCACTTGTCGTACACTGTACATGACGTACAGTGTACATGACGCACACTGTACATGACGTACACTGTACATGACGTTGCAGTCTAACTGGCTAGTTGATGCGGCTACTTAGTTGTGAATGTGATGAGACGAGTCAGGGTTGTGTGAATCATGTCATTCACTGTGATCGATAACGTCTAATCTTGCGCGAACGAGCCTCGGCAAAATGAAGTCGCCGAGTGAGCTCGCTACTCTGTACTAACAGGACGCTGCAAGCATGTGTCGACGAGAGATTGATTGTCTGCCGGACGGCCCCTGTGTCTCGCACCGCCTCCTTCCTATATAACACCCCACACAATGAGCTTATTTACCCTCCTCGCACTCATTCTGACCCCCACACTCCAACCCTCTCACTTCTGCTTCACCCACGCCCAAGGGAACGCCCCCCGCATCAAAACCCCGTCGGCGCCCGCACCCCCTGCACCCCCTGGTGTGACCCCTGCAGCCTCCTTCCGTGTTGCGACTTGGCGGAACCCTGCGACTATATCCTGCGAGCAGCGCCACAGCTGCGCTGTGGAGGGGTCAGCGGTGGGGGGGCTAGACCCCACGGAGGAGCTGCGCCACATTAACGCTGCGAACTGTTTGTGTGACGAGCTGTGTGCGGTGTACCACGACTGCTGCACGGACTACACGCCAGGTTCTACACGTTTCGGGAATATAAAAATTATTGTAGCAAGCCTTAATGTACAGTAACGTAACTTATTGTAAGGTAAGCCAACATGTAAGAGTAAAGGTTTCAGTAAGGCTTCAGTACTGTAACAGTAAAAGCAACTTTTTGATAAACTACTACGGCCCCTGCTGGCCGCGGAACAAAGAATTGGCTTGCAGCCCAGGGCTCCCCGGACAAGTCATAAAAGGCGACTAAAGAAGGGAAGTGGTTCTGTGCGGGCCCTCTTGCACGCAGAACCGGATATAGAGGCTAGTCATTGTGCTACACACAAGACCCGTAACCTACAAAAAACGATGGCAACAGTAACAGCTTTAAACACGAACTATGTACTATTTGTGTCTCTGCTTTAGGTGGTCAGCCCGGTGGGTCCGGGGGGCCCGCGCTCCCCGAGCCTCTGCCCAGGGAGGTGGTCGCCTGCCGGTACCTCGGCATCTGCTACAGGGACCCTCTCCGCTCCAAATACTTTGTCGTGGACAAACACGACAGGCGCCGGTCGCGTATTTCATTGCACATTGATTGCATGCTGTGAAACCATTGGACTATGACGGAATATCCCTAGATTCTAGGTATCTCAGCTACAAATATCCCTAGATTGCCTATTTTGAAGAAAATATTCCCTGCTCCCAGTGTAACATGCATCATTTAAAAAAACATCCTCAGATAATTATCTTCGGATTGCGTTAAAAATCAGTTCCTCAAATCACTTAAATATCTTTAAATCTAGTGATACATCCCAAGCAATGGCGTCACTGATTGCTTGTTAAATGCATATTTTGCATTTTTATGCAGCGAGGCGCTGTCGTGTAGTGGTTAAGGCGTCGTACTTCGAGTCCAGAGGATGAGGGTTAAGTCCCCGTGCCGGCAACTATGAACCATGGCGTTATAGTCCCTTCAGAAAGGCTGTTAAACACACAAGGGTCGCTAGTTGCTAACCCCGCGCCAGATAATTATTTATTTGATTTGCGTCAGGAAGGGCATCCGGCCAAAAAACCCAGCTTTAGTTCTCCTTTGTAGGGTGCAAAGCGTCTAAATGTGTGTAAAAACGTGGACATAAGCGAAATAAGTGAAGAAAAAAGGGGATGATTGAGTTCGTTTAGCGTTAGTTAGCGTAGCCTGAACAAAGATCTTGGCAACGCCATTGCTACTGGGCAGTGATGTAATGACTCCTGTTATCCCCTGTTACAGTGCTGCTGTTGCTGCCTCTTCTCTGCACGCATACTTCACATCGCTGTCTGTGTGGTTTATCTCGTGTGCTGAGCCCTAGGCACTACATCTCTCATCCCTCTCCACACATCAGCGCAAAAATGATGGAAGTGGATAATTGGAACCAGTAGCGCTACTAGTCTGCCGTCTGCGAACCTACACCTATACGCTATACTATGCTGTACACTAGGCCCTGAACGTAGGGCTACTACTCCTGGGAAACGAATGTCCAATTAGGCAAACATCGCATCGACGGTCGTTGCATAATAATCATTATTAGTTCGTTGCTGTAGGTGCCAGATTGTTGTTTATGTTATAAAGTGGTGCAGTTATCAACTATTTATTCCTTTCATGAACGATGATGACGCGGATGCAGACACTATAATTGCTGCATAGCGTATACTGAACGAAGTTTGTCAGCCGTCTGTAAGATACAACAGTGTAAGCAGTCATGTAATTGATCCGCCATTACGTAGTGGGCCTGTATTGGCTTACATAACTGCGCGCATAAACTACAGTGTGTCAGAGAAAACAATCTCCTAGCGTAATTATTATCTCAGCAAGAAATTAATAATTTAGCGAGATATTACTGAGATTATGTGGAGGAGATATAGAATGGCCATCAGAAACGATGATTATTACGCGTATCTGTCCCTATTATTTTCTCCCCTGCAGGACGGTGAGCGCTGTACGAGGGTGCCCCCCCACTGCCGGGCCCCGAGTCGCCTCCCTGTGCGCCCAGGCGGGGAACGTCTCGGCAGACCCCTTCCTTCTCCTCCCGGTCAACGACAGACAGACCCGCCTGCTCTACGCAAACCTCTACTGCGCGCTGTGTAACGGCGTCACGCATGAGCGCGTCATCTACTGGACCGCAGAGAAGGATGTTGATGTGGGGGGGACCGGGGCAGAGGAGAGGGGCGCGGGGGGAGTGTCACAGACTGTCTGTGAGGTATGGAACTAGGGTCGGGTGTATTCTGAAGCCTACTGCACGCTGCCCAACACACTCTGCGTGCTATGTGTACTGAACTAAAAACTCTAGAGTTGCAAAATTATATTATTAAACATCGACTAGAGGTTAAATTTTTTACTAAGACAAATTTTGTAAAGACCAAACAACCTTTACAAAATATGCTATAAAACACTGAAATTTTCACGTGCATGTAATTTTTGGCAATTTTGCGAATCAGCAAAACGCTCAAAAATGACATGCAGCAAAAATGTAATGTCTTACATGATATCTTCGGCTGCCATTACATAAATTTATTTCCGTTATTAATTTCTGAGCCGATTTGTAAAGTTTGTTTCTGTTCCACCGCATGCAGGGGCAGGTGGTGTTTTCGTACCCGCCCGGGCTGCGCCCACGCATGTGCAAGGACGCGGTGCACGAATGCGCGGAGGGGAGCACGGTGCACGAGCAGCTTCTGTGCGCGGCGGGCGGTGCAAGCTACGTGTACACGTGGGATGAACAGGCATACCAGAACGAACACTGCGCGGCGTGCAACGACATCGCGCCGGACAGACTGCTGTGAGAGATAATTATGTATTTGGTTGGCGTCAGGAAGGGCATCCGGCTGTAGAGACTCAGTTTCAGCAGTCCTCATCAGGGCTCAAACGTGTAAGCCTGTGTGAAAACATTAGCAGATTAAATGATAAAAAGGAGGTTAGTTAGTTTAAGCGTACTGTGAGACTTGGAGCTCACGGATAGTAACTTACGCTAATTTTTTAACACCCCTCTTTCTTGTTCCACACGTGAGTTGTGCATTTTATGGTACAGTTACTTCTGGATGCAAAATAAAATAAAATATATAAATATATATATATGCTGCCTCCAGGTGTGAACAGCCTTTACAGGGGGAGTTCGATGATCTACAGCACAAATTGCCTTCCTACTCCTTGCTGCTCGACCTCAACGGGGGGGGCCGGGGGGCCGTCAGGGACAACGTGGTGGGGGGAGCGGGGGCGGGCGGGGTGATCACCAAGGAGGTTCATCTTGTGCTGCTTTCGTATTCGTAAACTTCAAAAACCCCTTGACTTTAAAATGCAAGAAAACCTATGTCATTAGCCCCTTTTCGGATATTTGAGTTAAAATGCATTAGCAAGATAACGTTATTGTGAAGCCCTTTCATCGTATTTCTTCACTATAATGGGGCAAAACCAATGTGGTATTAAACTCCCAAAAACTTGTCGATCCTAAGGTAAACCTGGACTCGGTATGGACTGAGATAAAATGGACTCAGTTTCCTAAGTGTCTGTCACAGGAGACGTTTGAGCAGCGCTGCCCAGGAGTCCAGGTCTACGATCCCTTCTCAGATCTTTGCCGGCCGGGCTACTGCCGGGGGGGGTCGAACCTGGCTCAGGGAGGCTGGGACCTGACGGACGAGGGGTGTGAGGGTCGATCAGAGGCTGAAAGGGAAGACAGGGGTCCTGCTGCCTCGACTGGTGGGTCTCGCTGTTAGTGAACGGACGCTAAATGATGGTGTGAAATCTGATATAATTTTTTTGTTGAATATTGTAATTGGCTGGCTTTTCTTAATTTTTTGTGTTTATTTTTATGTGCCATTTTTAAATGTTATTGCAGTAGTGCTGATCATACATTCTTGTCACATGGTGTAATCTATTGGTGGATGATATAATAGGGTTTGGGTTAGGATTGTTTATTTATGTTCATGCGTATCTTTTCGGCTTTGCATTATCCATCAGGGTAGAGGTTTTGGCTCTCGTGCCCCGCATATGGATACATCTCAGTGCTACCTATCTTGCATACTAATACCATGAAATACATTCAAAGCGTTATCTTATATACAGACCTTGACGGGGGCATCTCTGGATGCCCATTGGTCATCGCTCTCAACCAGTCAGAGTACGAGACGCTGCCCAACGACGTCATCTATGTCCCCCTCTACTCCCGTCGCTACGATCGACACGAATACTGGCAGCGGCACGGGGCTGACCTGGGCTCTGAGGGGGGCCAGGGCCCTCAGGGGGGCCAGGGGCAACTAGGAGGTCAGGGGTCTGAAGACCTTCGGAGCCCACAGGGGGTGGTTTATGTTTGCGCTCCATTTGCTTGGAGCTCTGTGTACAATGTGACGATGAACGTTACTGAGACACTTCACATGTTCAAGTTCGACCGCGTGCAGGCAAGCACCCAGCTTGATTCGTCTGTATTCTATGGGCAAGTATTTGATTTAGTGTATTGTTTTGACCAACAATGTTTACATTGTGTAGTTATAGGACCAAAATGTGTAGCTATAAATCAGAAACTAAACATTACATGTATAGGATATGTATAGTTATAATAATTCAAGAATGTGTTAGTTCTAAATCAGCATTATAAGTGCGGGAGATTTAAGTCTTGCACTGCGTATAAAAGTAAATAAATATAGTAACGTATAAAAGTAATGTGGGCAATAAACAAGCACTGTTAAGAATGAGAGGGAAAAATAATATTCATTGTTAACGGCCCTAGTAAAAAAAAGCATTGTCTTTAACCCTAACCCGTCCTAAGATTAAGGCCTACTTGTCTCTGTACGCAGGGCATCCTCTCATTCGTCGGCGTCATTCTGTCTCTAGTCGGCCTGCTCCTCCAATTCGTCGTCTACATGTCGTTCCCTATCCTGCGCAACGTGCCCGGCCAGTGCGTCATGTGCCTCATAGTCGCGCTGTTTATTGGCCAGCTCTTGTTTCTGTTTGTCGAGCCTCGTGATTGGACGGCGCTGGCGGCGTGCTACGCCAGTGGTGTAGTTATGCACTACGCGTTTCTGGCCGCGTTCTGCTGGATGAACGTGATGGCCATCGACATCTGTCAGACCTTCAGCAGTGAGGTGCGGCAAGGACACGGCTCTAAAACTTTTTTATTTTAAACGTGCAATTTGGCTGTGTCAACCGCAACGAAGACGGCTGGTTGTTGTTCGAATTGCCAACCTTGGCGTAATGTGCTCGCATATGAAATTTGAAATAGATAACATAAGCTAGATTTTTATTGTTTACTAACTCGAGACCCCTGCAAACCATAGAACAAAGAATTGGCTAGCCACCCAGAGCCCCCTAGTGTGTCATAAAAGTGAACCAAAGAAGGGGGGGCGGTTTTTGCAGGCTCCCTTGCACAGAACCATACTGTTTATAATCTTTGCTTGTGTATAACCGTGCTACACACGGTCCATAAACTGCCCCTCCTCCAAAAAAACTATAGAAGTCAAATTAGCTATCTTGAAGTTGCCAACTGCAACAAAGAAGCTGCTGCAACTGCTGCTGCTGATCATGCCACTGCTTCTGCAGACGATACGCTCGAGCTCCTCTCGCCGCTTCACCATCTACTCACTCTACGCATGGCTCGCCCCAGCCCTCATCGTTGGCCTCGCCGTGACCCTTGACCTCTCTCTCGCTCCTCCCTCGCCTCCTTCTCTTCCTTCAAACGCCTCTTTTCCCTCAGACTTCCTCCCCGCGGAGGACGACGCGCCCCCAGCCAGCCCCTGGACCCCCGGGTACGGTGAGGGTCTGTGCTGGATCACGCGCCGCACTGCGTTGCTCGCATACTTTGCTGCGCCGCTGTGTGTCGTGCTGCTGATGAACGTCGGGCTGCTGGCTGCGACCGTGTGCTTCATACAGCGCGCCACGCACGCCTCGCAGCCCGCGGCCAAGTCGGAGTCGTCGTCAAGGTACATGCAACTGCCTGCAGAGTTTGGTTGCTTGCAGCGTGCACAGAGTCCAGATAACTGAGATACCGTCCAGGGAACTATTGGCAGCATTCAGGAGTCACCGAGTCAGTGATCTGTTAACCGAGTTCAGGTAACTACTGGCAACGTCCTCATAACTGGGGCCTACATTCTGTCGGCATGAGGCTTTTACCTCAATAATAGCAGATATTGCCATTGACATCATGGGCCGATAAACAATGCTATTTTCACAAAACAATATTTATAAAAAACTCAAGAAACCAAATCAAATTTTCTACGCTTAATAAAGTCTTCGTTGACGTCTTTCGATGCTGAAACGGACTACAAGCCCGATATTATTATTATTATTATTGCCATTATGCTAAAGCCCCGTGTTGCATGTTGCCCCCGGCAGGCTGTTCCTCTACATCAAGCTGTCCCTGGTGATGGGTCTCGCCTGGGTGTTCGGGTTCCTCGCGGCGCTCTGTGATTGGCCGGCGCTCTGGTACGTCTTTATCATCTTCAACAGTCTCCAGGGGGCGCTACTCTGTCTCTCATTCGTCTGCACCGCTAGGGTGTCGCGCCTGCTGCGAGACGCCTGC
This sequence comes from Chamaedrilus cognettii, assembly GCA_034695025.1. NCBI lineage: Eukaryota > Metazoa > Annelida > Clitellata > Enchytraeida > Enchytraeidae > Chamaedrilus > Chamaedrilus cognettii. The sequence goes on along the minus strand of JAQIWG010002728.1, from coordinate 3,433 downwards.
AGGGGGAGCGCCTCCCAGACCTCCGGGGGCACGGCGCCGCGCACCACAGGGACGAGGCTGGGGGCAGGGAGCACCTCGACGTCGGGCAGGGGGGGGAAGGGGGGGGTTAAGTCGACCAGTGGGGGGGTGTAGCGAGGGAATTAAGCGGGGGTGGGGGAGGACAGGGGTGGGTGGAAGGGTGTGAGACGATGATCTGTGGGGTGTAGCATCCCAGCACTGAAGACGGACTGAATACGAACAAGATTTGAATATCTGGTCATACTTGAGATTTTTATCTAAGGAGGGAGTTGGGACAAGGATTTCATCTAGTCAACCCTGTGAATCTTTCACAGCTTGTTCTTGGTCTTGTGTTTGTTGTGTGCGCGTCGTCGTGTTATTACTTGGTAGTCCTAACGAAATTGAACCTAAATTGTAGCGTTTAGCTGCAATAAGTGACGCGAGATATCTTGTCACCAATATGGCCCAAACTTTGGACAACTAAAATATGTGCATTTTTTATGCAAACTTTTGGACACATTCTGGTCACATTTCTATTTATCTAATCATGAACCAATGATAGAAAGGATTTCAAATCGGAGTTCAGCACAAAATAGAAAATTCATTTGAATAATAATCACAATCTTTGGTAACAAACGGCGGAATTCAGTTTTGCATGAAATTTGATTTACTGATAGTATCACGATCAGTTGATAAGCATACTATACACAAATCATCAACCTCATCACAGTGCTCTTTGGACGAGACAAAGAAATAATAAAAGGCAACAAATACACAGTAACATCACAGATAGTGTAAGAGTACGAAAACGATAGCCTACATTTATGCACAATGTGCAACTGGTGTAGAGAAATGAACAGTTTGCTAAATGTCAATGAAACTATGTCATGGTAACTTGTACCAACTCAACAAATTAGATGAAAGCAAATGGAATCAAATACACCATTATCACAGCAGCAATATTTCGCTATGATTCCTTTAATCATTATCTACCGGTATATAGCCTAGTGCAGAAATCTGAATCAACTTGTCCAAAAATAGATTTGTACATGACTAGAATGGGTTCGTACCTTGCTGAAACAGCAATCGTCGTAAGCGGATTTAAAACAATTCGAATCGTCGAAGTATTAAAAGCGTGTAATCGGATTAATTTTACATCTGACAGAGAGAGAGTATTACATAAATATAAGTTTTGATACACGTATATAAGTTAACTCGAATTAATTCATGAGGTTTATCTCTGCCTTTAACACAAGCTCGTTGATAATCAATATTTCTACAATGCTATAGTTATCAAGGAGGTAATGAAACCCACAACACCATTCCTGCTGCTGTAGTCAATGTTCTAGGACACTACGTGTCCACAACACGCCTCACGCTCTCTAAATCTAAACCATGGCGTCATGCCAAGATAGTATTTTCATTTCATTATAAGAAATCGCAGTTCTCGTGTAAAATGTCTAATTGCAATAATATATCCAAATGAGGATAGCTAAAAATAGTCTGGTTAAAAATAGTTTTGTCAAAATCTCTCACAACGGCTCAATTGAAGCTTCGTTACTCGACAACTATCAAACTAATAAAACAACTGCTAGATAAGCTAACGGTCGTCACTATGCGCAGAATAGTTAATTGCATACGCGCAATAAACTCGATAACTTTGTTTAAAAATGACTTAGAAATTAAGAGTGCTCAACCTGCAGCCATATATAAAAGTTTCGCGTTCAAAACGTTTCAAAATAGCTTTTGATTCACAGATAAATGTTTAATGGTTTATAGATCAAAACGAACAACCATCAACTGTGGGTTAGTGAACCTTGTGATCACTCAAATGCAAGATGTGAGCACGCAAGATGCAAGTCGCCATCTCGGTGGCAGACAGTGGTGTAGTACAGCAAGCTTGCAAATTTTGTAGCAAACATGAAAAACCGGTCCATTCTTATTTACTTCTTATTATCTTTGCTATAGCGTTCACACCCTAAGGCATGTCTCAATGCATAAAGAGGTTACAGTGAGAAAACAACCTGCTTTATTGTGTCTTGTATTACTTGAAACAGTAACCGTAGAAATTTTACTCAATTCAAATAACACTTGAACGAGCGTGATATGATAAAGTGCGATAGTGTAAGATAAGATTTTTTCTGGACCACCCTGTAATCATAACTTTGTTTAAAATTGCTACGGTAAGCATAAAACCACATCACGACAAAACGAATACGGCAACGATCAACTCGACGCGCAATAAAAGGTGTGAAACTGATACAAATAGCCGGGCGATATTCCTGGATTCTATTCGAGACCGAAGCCTTCAGCGTTCTGAATGGCTATCGTCAGCTTGTCCTTGAGAGTCTTCTTGCTGCGGTAGGCGGGCAGTACGAGCTGGTTGAAGCATGTGTGAGACATGGGCAGCCTGGCATCAAGCAATCAATCAATCCAGAAGACAATTCAACGATGTTGTACACTGAAGAGAATGGGGCTTCTTACTAAAATGACGTCTGCCGATAACAAACTTCATGATTTAATTAATAAAATATCTAGCACCGAAGATATTATATAGTTCATTGGCATATGAACATAATCGAGTCAGAGTCGAATTCGTTTAGAAATATGCCACTGGGACTAAAGTTGAACACGCCCGAGAAGTAACAAAGGCTTAAAGGTGTTGATCTCCATTGTGTCATTGTGATCTCAATTTTAACTACAAAATGTATGAGTCCATGAGGGAGACTATATATGGCACCCAACATAGAAGAAATCTTCGCACTACATAGTGGCCAAGAAATAAAAACATCATACAACTGACAGCACAGTGACTGGGGGGTAATATCAAAGTGTTGCAGAGGTAGTACGATGAAGTGTGGGAATGTGATGATTTTTTTGGATCACCATCATCCTAACCAGGCTAACAATGCACACTAACCCTAACCCTTACCCTAACAGAAAGGGGTTATTATACTAAGTCTGTGCGTACATGGTGACGTCATCGACGCGCGTGACCTTGAAGAGCATCTCCGCCATGCCGCCCACGGGCACGCGGTCACTGCCAGTGACAAAGAGCAGCAGCTGCTTCTGAGTATCCTCCGTCATCGACAGCACCACCTCCCAGAAAAACCTGTACACGTCAACGAAAACAGATCAAAACGTAACACCTTGTTATAGACGCCGCACGCGAACTAAGTTATGTCTTTAGTTGCCCCATACATTGTACGTCTTTGGAATATAGAACGAAGTGAAATTAATAAAGAATTGTAGAACAAAATATATCCGTATAATCTGAAAAATGCAAGAAATACAAATTTGATACCTTTATATAATCGAAATAATTATGGTAATCCACAGCACGTCATTCATTGTGTTTAACGCAACCCCAGCAAGTCGGGGAACAAAGAATAGACTTGCAGCCCAGAGCTCCCCGGGCGAGTCGTAAAAGGCGACT
>JAQIWG010002727.1:0-19605 GCA_034695025.1 Chamaedrilus cognettii | reverse complement strand
GCCCGGATTATACGGTTTGGCTTAGATTTGTATAAAATTAACTGTACCTCCTGGATCCCCCCCAAATTTTGATTTTTTTCTCTCTTTAGGAATAGCCTTTCGGGAAAACATGTAAAAAAAATGTGTCAAAATTCTAACGAGAACAGATGGAGCGACCACGGTGCTAAATGGACGAGCAAGGATCGAGCGACTACCACGCGAGATCGAGCGACTGGCAAGCGAGAGCATCGAGCGACTACCAAGTGCGAGAATCGACGACTACAGGGTGAGATATCTATAGCGACTGCCGTGTGAAAGGATCTAGCGAACCGTTGCCAAGTGGTTGTGCCTGCCGTGTGAAAGGACCTTTTTTGCGACCCGTTGCCAAATCGGTTGTAGGTTGTCAGAGGTCGGCTCTTTGGCATCTGACGCTTAGTGTTCGGATGCATGTGGTTGCTTCCATGCATTAGTGCCCATTTTTGCATCTGTCCACTCGGTGGACGTATCACTTGTCGGTGGTCGACGTTGACACTGACGTTGTTTTCACTGGTGATCTCTGAAGTCCCCTCGGTGGACTGCGTCTGGGTGGCGTACTTGATGGAGCAGACGACGGCTGCGATCTACCGAGCCTTAAGCCTAGGCTCGAGGAGAATTTGTTCGCGTTAGACGAGCATTTCTTCTCTACACGCAGAATGATGACGCTTATAATGCACAATGCCTCTAGTGGCTCTCAGTGCATACTTCTGAAGCACGTACGTTTAGCTCGCATTTATCTGTTGATTTAAGTTGATAATATTTTCTTTATTGTGTTTAGCCTTGATGGTGAAGGAAAGATTAATATACATATTTAAATAATTATGAACAGTATTCTGTTGATTGCATTGTTTAGGAACCAAAGGCCTGTTACACATGCGTTTTTGAAATCTTGAAAGATTCTATAATTACATTGCACTTGTAGAGTAGCATATTTGGCATTTTTTATAATGGCATTGCTTTTAGTGAAATTTGGTGATTTTTTGTTATTTTTAAACCAATATGTCTACTTGATCATTTTTAGCGCGTCATTTTGAACAAATATTACTGGTTGTTGCAGCTTGCGCGGCTTGCACCGTCCGCCTCTGTGACTTCCCCTGCCGGTGCCGCTGCCGTCCTTTCCTCGCTTCTGCCCGGCCAGCTGCTGTCGATCTCTTGACTCCGCTGTTGCTTGCGACTCGGCGCGCCGCTGGTGCTCGAGCACCAACGTAGCGGCGGCGTGACGTCAGCGCTGACGCCATCACGGTCCTCGGTATCGGCAGTACGGGCAACCGCTGTGCACTGAGCGCAATCTTGAGTGAGAGGGAGCCTCTGTCAATGACTCGATGACTTCCTGACGAGCGACGGGGGCAAGCGCGACATCACGACATCAGTTCGACAAGTTGGAACATCACGGCCTGTAGTGCAAGCCCTGTTGCGCATTCGTCACCCCGCCACGGCCCGCTGCTGAACAACACTATCCTCCGCGCCCTCCAGAGCGCTAACGTGGCGTGCGGTCCGCGAGCCTCCCAAGTCCGAACCGCTCGGACTCAAAGCGCCCAGATGACGCCATTCATGCCCCATGATCCAGGTGCCTTCTTTGGGACCCTACTTGGCCGACACCTTCGCTCCTTGCTACGCGCACAGGTCGGCCGTGGAGGAGGGCGCGGAGGCAGCGATCGCGGAGACGAGAAAGGCAGCAAAATATGGCCTCTGGCAATCATGCAAGATGACGTCTCGGGTGCTATTGAAACGCTGGGTACTTGGGGACAGACAGGCCTGGTGTTTGTGGACGAGGTTGGACAAAGAATAGCGCCAGCGCCTTCCTGAAACAGCGCTAGATCCCCCTGGCGGGGCAGCGAGGGAACGCCGTGCAGTGTTGGGGGAACTCTCACCCCCTGCCCCAGTGACGCTGGCTGTTGACTAATGTATGCTGGCTTCGTTTCATTGTGTGGCGCAGATTCACAAGATTATTTTTGATCTTTGTTGCAGCTTTTTTACGTGCATGAATTTGTGCACCGTGTACGTGACGTCATTGATATTGAATTGGGTAACGTTGTTTTTAAACTATACTTCAGGGAGCACATGAATTTTAGAATGAATAGGATTTTGAATTGTATCGTAAATTTCATTTTAAAAGAACCTGTATTTTATTCATGTGAAAAAATATGTTAAAGTATAAACTAATACATATATATACTTATATCCTTCCAGCATTTGGATAGGTATGGTAATAATTTTCATGATAAACATGGAATAAACAATGAACTACCAGAAAACATTTACTTTTTTATGTTTGCCGTGTGCATGAAAATAATTTTAGTTTGAATTTTGGTTGGCATTCATTACATTGGCATTCATTACATATGAATAGGTCACTGATTTGAGTAATTTAGAGCCACTGTGTTCTTGTGCCACTCTGCTAGCAATTTTTTGTGTCACAATATTGTTCATGTTTTATTTAGAATCCCACAGTGCAGTTGTGTTATTTTTGTAAGTTGTGAAAATTTTGTCATAGGCTGTTGGCCACCTGCATAGTTTAACTCCACAGGAAATCCCTTTCCTTTTTTTACGATCCATCATTTTTTCGATTCTTGTATTTATTTCATCTACGTGTGCTGTTTTATTGATAAAAGTTTTGTGAGTACATCGACAACAACAATGACTAATTGTCAGTTCTCACAGATTCTAGTTCAGCTAATATTACTGATAGCATGGACTGATATTGCATGTAGGTATAACTTTTAGATATATTTTAGATGACGTCACGGGTCAACAGATCCAAAAGTAGGCTAAGCTGCATGTACAATGTTCTTTCAAGACGCATTTCGATGATGTTAATGTATTGCAATAACGGGAAATGAATATGCTTTTTGTATAAAATGTAAGCGGTTTGTGACAATGTTTTAAAGATCTTAATCTGTGCGACAAAATGCAAAAATTTAATATTTTATTCAAATTAAACTTTTGAATAGAAGGTTACTTCTGGATCTGTTCATCCGTGACATCATGTAAAATATACCTAAAAGTTGTGCAACGTCAGTTTGAGTTATACCTAGAAGTCCTACATGCAGTTTTTCATTTTGCCAAATTCGGTTTTCATTTTGGAGCAAAATCCTGTTTCACTTTTTATCTATATATCATGGGGATCATGTGTATTTTTTCACAATTTTCCCGAATCGGGTCCAATTCCAAAGAACACCCTCTGATTACATTAGGTCCTTTTAAATTAAGTCCTGAACCAATGAATTTTACATCGAAATCTTAAAACAGAAATCACCTACAGCCGCTAGGTCTACGCTGCTTAAGCCAACTATGTAGGCCGCAGCAGCAGCTAAGCGCTTCCACCTAGGAAGAAGAAGTGTCAATTGCTTTCAATATGATAACGCTGTAAGTTAAACGTGATGGCATAGGCGACGAGAGGTAGGGTGCCGACTTGCAGACATGCAGAGTTGCAGACGCAAGGAATCTATAATGTTTTTGAGGTCCCTATTACCACTGTAGTACCAACTAGCTATCGTTACTTGGAATAATTCAAGTTATGGCATTCTGTGGTTATGATCTACAAAATTGTTCCGCTAAATTAATGCACTTCTATTTCGGCCTACCGGCCACAAAAGTCATTGTAGTAAAGACTTGATGGACTTAACATGTGTGTGAGAATTTTTTTGCTTTATTTGTTTATTTAATATATAGAACTAATTTAGGCTATGATCTAGATTCCAGAAACAATGAAACATAATACATGTAACATAGCCTACAACAACAGGCTGGTTAGAACTTGTTTTCAGTCAAATGTCAAGATATCACATTTGCAACGTCTAGCCTGTGTCTAGTACTGTTTACAACATATTAGCTAGGCTATGACTAGGCCTACAGTAACTCGTATAGACAGTTAGACAAACAGACAGTAACCACTGCAGTAGGCGTACACTATCTAAAAATGTCTATTTATGATAGCAGAGCGCTCTAATCTATTAAAAACGTGCAAAACGCACCGTATTTAGTTTAACTTACTTTTTGATTTAATCATAGCTAACGCCCTAAAAAAACAGTTAGCCTCAAAATGCAACAAATTGTATAATCACAATGCTAGTCAAGTCAGCGAACTATATCTAGCTAGTAATAATGTAATCATTAACTAGAGACTATGTCCTAGCAATAGTAATACTTTAACATCAAACACAATCTCAGTCAACTACCGTATCGACCTAATCACAGGAATTAATATGTACACGGTGGATCCCAAAAAAATGGTTCCTCGAGTTTTCATGCTTCACAATGCAACAGTCTCAAAAATGTAATTCAATTTGCATCTAATTTGAACAAATTTTATGGTTCAAGCATTACCGGGCACAATAATTGTAATAACGGATTGTGGTGTATTTTTATAGTGCGCTTTTATGCTTGAAGACAATCCTCAAGACCATAGTGTGTGAATTGTACATGGTACCACATGTTTTTTGGCCCACCATGTAGAATATACATCATGGCTGCACACGAATTCATTAATCTACTGTAATAGCACAGGCGCAAGCAGGATTTTGCTTGGGGGGTTTGAAGAATTCCACCCAGAGCAAAACTGGTGATGGGAGTGTATAGGCCTACAGAATTGCCTCGGTGATTTTTTAGAGAGAAGTAAAAGAACACATTTTTTTTCACACTTGGCCATACAATTTTAAAAACCTAACTATGGGGCCGGTCGCTTCTCTCCCCATACATGCGCCTATGCCAATTAGACTAGAATCGCTATCTCTAACAAGCGTCTCTCATTTTATTTTGTGATTTATAAAGATGCACCTTATGCAATTAATGCAAAACAGTCACCGTGCACATGTTTGTCTCGGACTGCAATCAAAATGAGGTAATCCAAAAACTTTATAGAAGCAGCCGTGAATAAATTATGTCAAGCATTGAGCCAAATGACAACAGATGACGCACTATGGCATAATTACACGTGACACAGCCTATGTTATAAGTGCTAACACTCAGCGGTCTATCACGACTATCAAACTTTGTAGCCTATCACCAAAATCTCTATGAGTCAAATGGCAGTGATGCCTATACATGTATAATTAATTATTACACTATATCATGTCAACAACAGCCGATTGTAGGGCGAACACACTAGGCTATGCGATACTAAAATTAGTACCCGCAAACTGACGAAAATCAAACTACAGTAACGTAACCTTACGAATAAATGCAGAGATAATTAAATTCAAGTAGCTTCACTAAGTCACCCTTCAGAAATGCCCAAGACTACATTTTATTATTCAACAAAAATATTACGCTTCTTCCCTGAAATTTTATTTCAAAGAACTAACGAGTTGTACAATGTTTCAGTCATTTATGTTAGAAAGTCACCTTAATATCAGCGATGCCACTGCTATGGATATATCACTAGATTCAAGGATATTTTAGTGATTAGGGATCTGATTTTAAACTAAATCCCCAGATATCTTCTGATATTTTTTATCAAAGAGTGCAATCAAGGGAAATTTTTGACTGAAATACCCAGAATCTAGGGATATTCCTTTTTGGTTCAATACTTAGACTTAAAACTGTAAGAACATTTAACAGCTGCTCCATCCTTTTACTTTGAATTTTTCATCACAATCAGTCAAATCTTCATTATCGTCAGACCATTCAAAAAAACTGACTACGGAGCCAAAGCTGCATGTGGCAGCTTACAGTTTAATCGACACAGCGCTAACTCGGCGGATATGAAAGCGGCAACAAGCATGGAATTAACAAAAAACTTTCGTCATGTAAAAACAGTCATCGGATATGTGTAGTTATAAAGCAACGAGACGCGCGATCACTAGTGCGGCTATAAATAGCGAGCGTCAGCCAATGGTGCGACTCTGAGTCAAAAGTCTAAGCTACATCGCCCGCTGTCACAGGATCTGCTGGCTACCCGTCAAACACCGAATAAATGTCATTCTTTTTTTTCTTCTTTTTTCATTTTCTGTAGTTAGTGAGTTTCTCGCTGCAGAATTTGCTTCAGTGGCTACAATTCTGCAAAATCACAACAGCCAGCGCGGTTCATCAATTATAATATAATTGTTTAGTATGTAGTCTAGGTTAGATCACCATATTTGACTGCTAACGGTTAAATTACGCACACAGATAATGGCTAAATGATGTCCTGTTAGTGAACAAGATACTCCGTTAAAAATTTAGGAGTTTGGGCTTATCAAACTATGCAACTTACTTATTCAGCAGCAACAAAAATGCTTTGCTTTCATTACGTCAGTCATACTCAAACTGACAGCAGAAAATAATCCAGTATTGTATTGTAACACATTTACTGAAACCCAAAAATGTTAAATTGATCTAATTGTAATAGGCCTACACAAAGCGATCATCGCAATATGGAGCAACAGATATCACAATATGCCAAAATAGTCTGCACAGCAAACCGTACCGGACAAAGTTTCAGTCCAGATCCCGCTGCGGTTTCATGTGAAGCACCAGACTTCGACACACTTGATCATGAAATCCTCGGTGACCGTTAGGAGGTCGTTGTCGTAAGTCTGACACTTTTGTGTGCGCCCGTGATACAGGTCTCCGTCCAGCCACAGCCCGTACACTCCCCTGCAGAGGTCGCCACACAATTAACAACCACCGGCCACAGACCGTACACTCCCCTGCAGAGGTCGCCACATAATCAACACCACTGCATGTGATTGACCTCTGCATGTGTAATCAACAACATGTATATCAATAAAATACACCAAAAAGTAGCCCAAAAAGCATTACATTGCACTTTCCATATACTATGGTATAAGCATCTCAAGGCACGTCTGAGGTCAAAAAGAAAGCACTTTGATCATACAACACAGACTTGTAATACTTGAAAGAGAAACTGTTTAAAATTTGATACAGAATGAACGACATTGTAGGACCTATCTAAACTGAAGGGAAACGTTTTTTGTTGGCACACTATGTATATTCAGGCGTGCACATTAACTATACATTTTCTTAATTTGCTATGCGATGCATGCAATCGAGAACAAAACTTTTAAAGCCTACATTTCCAATGCGTTACTTCAAGAATGCACAGACTTCAAGCTCGACATCTGCTAGACTTTATGCAATCAAGGTAACACAATAAACACATGATATTAGTTAAGAACAGAGGCAGGTTCTGTGTACTCACTCCCCAGCTCCCACTGAGAGACTCTCGGCATTGCCCTTGATGAAATAGTTATTGTGTCCCGTCCAACCGTATTTCTACAATTCAAAATAAAACCACAAATGGCTGGTTAAGCTTATATCAAAAAGATTGTTCGCTGAGTAAGTGACTTTTTATACAGTAATCAAGTAAAGGGCAAGCTTACAATAAATTATAGATTTGGTTCACATATTTCTGGATGAAATTCAATGCAATGATACTAGGAAGCAGAGTTCACCTTAGCCCTTACAAAATAGAAGTAACGTTACGCCTGCTGCTTATAAAACAGGAGTAGTGCACTGCTATGCTTTTCAAAAAAGGAGTAGGCCTAGAGTAGGCCCACTACACCATCGTCCATTTTTACGAGTAATGCTACTCTTACCCATTTCTAAATTCGAGTAGAGTTTCAAAAAAATATCGTCTTCAGCGTACTACTCCTACTAAAGTTATCCCTGCTAGGAAGAATTCTTTAATTTTGTCAGAGCATTCTGTGTGCAATCATGCTAGGCCATCAGAGGAAGCCGCTAGAGTTGGAGTGAGACTATATTGTCGTCGTTGTTCTTCGTTTTGTTTTGGGACATTCTTTACCACCTCGTAAAGGAAAGTGTTAGTGAGCAAATTTCAGACAACATTGCAATAATTTTGTTCATTATTATAAAAATCATAAATGTTTTTTAAAGGTGTCACCTGGCATTAATTAATGATATAATCTTTTTTTTTAACTAATTGAACTTCATAATAAAAGCAACAGGTGGATAAAAAAAAGCTTAAGCTACATTTTAAAACACTTAAAACATTTAAGTTATAGTTGAAAAATGAATTGCCACAAATTAGCTAGCATCGATCTAACATTTTCTTGTGATATTCATTTCTGTAAAAATGACAAAATAGCGGTTGACCTTAAAATATTATTAGTTTGAAGAATATCAGATATTTAAAAGTGATAAACTGACCTTAAAGGACTGGTAGAAGGTAAAGAGGTAAGATTCTCCAGTTCCATAAAAGTGATCGCTGATCTTCAGCGCGCACGGTAACATTGCACCAAATACCTGAACAGGCAATCAAACACTTCAAAAAGAACCAGTGCTGCTTGGTAAAAAATACCTGCAAAGTATTCCTATGCAAGATTTTTTTGTTTCTTTGAATGGATTAATTAAATGCATTCAAATTTTTAGGCTCAGTGGGCTTAGTGGCATCTAGCGGAGGAAGCATAATTCAAACCCATACGCAATCTTCCCTTTAGTGTGTGTCAATATCAAAAATACCAGAAAACCGCGCATTTAACAAAGGTCTGGGGATCGGCTACGTTGGACGGTTCGGACATCAAAGACCTTGCAATGTGGCAGAACACAAAAGTACAAGAAGAAGAAGAAGGAGAAAGAGCTACGACCTGTTCGCTGTCGTCCTGGATGGCGAGCAGGACGGACGACTCGACGCGGTTCATCTTGCGGTACATGGAGCGCAGGCTGAAGCCGTGCCGCTCGGAGCTGTAGAGCAGGCGCCACGCGCAGCCCTCCGCGCGCGCGGGCAGGTGGAAGCACAGCTGCAGCAAGCACACCACAGTCAGACTGACGGCTTGGCCGTTAAACAAGAATCTTGCCTTTGAAACGTTTGCTTTGAAGAGCATGTTTTGTGGCATCTTGAGCACCTTGTGGCAGTCGAAAACAGAGAGAGAAATTACTAGCGTTTCAAAAGCGAAATGACCTACTGACGGTGCATTAAACGCGGCGTTTCATATACAAGTTTCTGAAAAGTGCCGTGTGGACAAGCTCGTATTTGAAATATTAATATTTGAAATACAGATTGGGATTCCAGTCTCAGGTGAATCTAGCTTGCATAATATCTCGCTGCACTAACCTCCCTGATATGATCGTCGGCGAGTATGTTGCTCGGTTCAGACAGCTCCGGGAGCGGCAGTCCCTCGATCTCAGCCACTGACATCATGCGACGCACCTCGCGGGCGTTCACCATCTAAACGCACAGACTTGCTTCTCCAGCAGTCTAATTAGTTTTAACCTTACTGGTTTAATAAAAGAAATCCGAAATGTCGGTGGAAACTGACACTATGAAATGCATGTTCATATTTACGCTGCATTTACAAACTTGCATATTCCCTATATGTTCTTAGGAGTTTTAAAGAGTTTACAGATTCTGGTTATTTATTCATTTATAATGCCATAATCAGTCATAAAATAAAAAAATTGGCACAACAATAACATAAATGCCAGTGTCCGCCGAGTAACGATTATCCTGCTAAAGGAAAACTATCTGATCAAAGAGCTGGCCAACAAATGGGATTTAGTTGGTAAAGAGTTAGGCAACAGCTGCACAAGAACTGGATAATATCTGGATAATAGCTGGGCAAAATCTGGGCTATTATTGCTAAAATTTATAAAAACCAATCAAACTATATTCAAACCTCCCACTTCTTGCCGTCTCGTCTGGCACATTTAAGGACCGCCTCCTCCCCCTCGGCCCCGCCCCCCCCGGTCGCATCCTGAGGGTTGACGATCACAAAGCCGCGTTCCGCGACCGTGACGTCACTGTCGTTCGTGGCCCCCGGGGGCGACCATTGGATGAAGAATGCGTAGAGTAAATCCACCCTGCGATTCAATGGAAGCCAAGGGTCAAAGAAAGTATACTTGAATAATTATTTTGCCATCACATAATCGCATCAGATTTCTGTGATATTAGAGCAGTAATTGGGCACAACTTGGATGCCAGATATAATTTAAAGGTGATTAAAATACAATGTCATAGTTCAGTCGGCTATCATGCAAAAACCGGTCCCAAAAAGAAGAGTCCAAGAAAAAAGTCGCACTGCACATAGCGGCATCAAAAGATCGAGTGTCAAGGCGTAGTTGAAGGCTAGTATATTAAGGCAGTGTTGTCGCTCTTTTTATAATTTCTTGCAAATTAAAAACAACAAAATGATTTATTATTATACCTTATTTGCTAACTGTTCTGCCGCTTCTTCCCTTTCGCTTTAGCACTGGTTGTACGTGGCCGAAATAGCAAAAAACAACTGCTTTAAAGCATTTGAAGCATGCACAATAAAAGAACAAAAGACTCATTAGGTCAGAGGCTTACTTTTCAGGCGGGATGAGAAACCAGTACTCTGGTTTGAGTCGAGTTCTGATGTACGTGGCAAAGGGACCGGTTTTGGCTGACGTTCGAATCTGGCCTGTCTTAAGACACATGTAGAGTGGCCTTGTCTCCACTTCTGCATCAATACAAATTTAGAATTAAATATTAACCAATGCAATATTATAAGTAGTAACTTCTACAATTTTGCTTGATTGCAAAAGAACAGTGAACAGTAATTAGTATGCAACTTGAAACAGCCTTGTCTTAAAACTGAATAGTGCTTTTTCAACAGCATTGAGTGTATTGACAAGAATGTCATTTGGTAGTATAAACACATAAATTTCTATTACAAATGCTATCATAAACAATCAAGCTCTTTGAACTGATAAATGTTCTACTTGCATTTAAAAATATAAAATCAGTCTATTAGCTTAAGACATCAACTCTTGACTAATTACCTTGGAGTAGAAAATCAATCCTTGACCCATTTTCATAACCTATTGTTCATATTCCAAATGAAACGAATAATTGGCATCAGCCGATCCGAATAGCATATCTTTGATCTTCCATTACCTTCGGTAGTATCCACTTCAGCTTCCAAATCCGATGAACTGTCCTTTTTGCGCCAATTCAGTCGTTCGAGCGGCTGAAGGAAAAAAGCTCGCGGTGATGGAAGCGAGGAATCTCGGTTGTTTTCCCCTGCTCCCTTCTCCGCTTTCTCCCCACTCTTCTCCACTCCCCCCGCTCCATCAGCCTTTGGTGACGAACGATCCGCTTTTTCCACCATCGCCGCCCCAGCGCTTGAACCTTTTGCCCCTTCCGGTTGTCCGGTGTAACCGCGTGAGTGGAACAAATTCCCTGGAAGATTGACGAGGGTGTTTGAGTAGGAACTAATGGAGCTGATTGTTCGGGTGACTATGCCATGCGCTGGAGGATTCGTACCTTCAATCACCGAAGCCTCTTTTCCCGCCTGCCTTTCCGCAGCGTCCACCGCCATACCACCTGGATTAGCAGTGGAAGCTGCAAGTTCCTTTTCGGCCAGGCTGGACTGACTTCCAGTAATTATGTTGTCGTACTGGAATCGAAGGATGTTACGCATGATCGAACTTCCGAGAATCCGGCCCGGGGTTTCCACTCCGCCCGGCGATCCTTGCCCACCTATCGCTTTTCCAGAAGCCTCCGTTCCCCGACCTTCGACGCTTCCTCCGGAAAGAACGTCCCGGATGGAGGTAAGGCCTCCGGCATCCTTCCGCGGTGAACTGGATTGCTTCTCCGTTGAATTAGGAATGGATTCCGCCACGGTGTCTCGCTTGTTTTCTTCTCGAGAGAAACTTATTAGATAACTCTGCGCCTCTGATGGTTGTGTCACAGCTGAGGAATGCAAAGAACGTGTCTCAGATTTGTCATCCACAAAAGAGGCTGGCTTCAATATTTTCAGATCAGCCTCGCTGGATTCTGCAATGGAAAAACTGTGGCTAGAAATCTCAGCTGAAGCTGCAACTGAAGCGGAACCAGCAAAGGCTGAAGCTGTATTTGAAGCATCTGCTGCAGCAGCTAAAACATCAGCGGCGGTGGCATCAGCAATCCCTTTCATAGCTGCACCTCCATCAGTCTTCCTGTTAGCCATTGCTGCACTGGTCGCTGCAGTTAAAGTAGGCATCATAGCAGCAGCCACAACACTGTCAGCTGCATCAACAGCTGTCGTTCCAACAGCTGATTGACTAGAAACAATTGAATTCATAGCCACATCAGCAGCAGTTGCAGCAGCAGCTGCAGCAGCAGCAGCAGCATCCCTTCCCGCCTTCCCTGCCTGGCTACCCTCGCTCTCTGACGCCGGTGAATCGATGCCGTGAACATCAATCACAACGACCGCGGTGGTGGCGGGGGCCACGGCTGCCTCCGCAGTAGCGCCGGTCAAGCGTGAGACGTCCTCCGTCACGCTCGACCGAGCAGGGTCTAAATGCGTCGAGCGGCCGCCGCCTGGCGAGCACGATAAACCGCAGCGTTCTGCGTCGAACACCTCGTCGTCGAGAGCAGAGGAATTCCTGCAGTGGACACAGCGTTAACAACAGAGGCTAATAGTCAACTGAACTGTGAGTTGCAATATAGATGATGACTCGATGCAATCGACTTATTATTGTTACTTATTATTATTATAGATAGACTTATTATTATAGATCAAACTTAAGTTTGCTTATTTTGTATTTAGCTAAAGAATCATTTTTGATTGAACAGATGCTGCCGCCATTTGTGGTTTCACGCAAATTGTGTGAACTATTGTTTTTTACGCATTTCGCTTGCTGCAAACCTTATTCGATTGACATTGAGTACGCTAAATAAAGAGCTATCCTAATTCAGCTCAACCGATAGCATAAAAAGCTGAATTTTTACGTTTTTTCGATGTATTACTTGACTCGATTTGGCGATTTGGCTGCATTGCATGCGAGAGCAGAGTCATTCAACTTCATCAATACACTTTGATATATTATACACAGATATACACTAATACAAGCTGTCCTATACAAAGACATGGATCGTATATTCCAATGATAATGACGAGATGACTAGGTTAGTGTTACGTGCATTTTTCATAGAATCTACACTGTATAGTAAGACGTGCCTGATTCTATACATTTTCCATTATGCATCTGCAGAATATGCATTTTGCGCACGCGGAGTCCTACATTTTTTGATTATTATACAAGCTATTCTTTGCCCAGCTCTAACATTATAACACTTGAAACATTATAAATACTTCGCTAACAGCGAATTTAGGGATGGTAGATAGTATTCAACTTCTGTGGACTGTGGTTTGCTATCTGTGTGCTATCTGTATCACATAGGAAGAATGATCTAACATGTCTCAGCGTATGCCTCATACTAGTGGCAATCACTTAGACACTTAATTGTTAGTATCACTTCTAGAAAACAAATAATAGTAATCTGTATGTCATAATCATCAAATAAACTAACTAAGAACTAACCGCCTTTTGAGTCTGTTTTGTTAATATCCATGCTTTCACACAGGTTTAGATGTATGTGCCCTTGTGAGGACTGCAGGAGCTGGGTTTTTACGGCCGGATGCCCTTCCTGACGCCAACCACATAAATAATTATCTGGCACGGGGTTAGCAGCTAGCGACACTCGTGTGCTTAACAGCCTTGCTAGGAGGCCTGTAACGCCATGGTTTCATAGTTGCCGGCGCGGGGACTTAAACCCTGGTCCTCTGGACTCAAAAGTCCGACGCCTTACTACAGCGAGGCGTGGTGTAGAGGCACATATTCATAATCATCGAATAACGTCGTTTAATCTGACCGTTTGTTTGCGAGGACGAGGTCGTGTGATATTGTGACGCTGACGATGCTCTCCATCGGCGCGATCATGTTGTACGCGTCCGAAGGTGGCGCACCGACACTGATGAGGGAGATGTCTCCGCAAGCGTCCGCGTTATCGGCCTCAAACAGCACGGCGTTGGGGGTGACGAGCATGACCCCGCTGACCTCGTTCTGTAGCGCATCATTGCAGGATTTTTTCAGACCCCCTATATCAATGATTCTTTAAGCCCAGCGTTCAATCATGATGTTTGTGAATTTTTTCATATAATTCATAAATGGGCATGTTGCAAAATTTTGTCATTTATTACCAACGAAGTACGCTAAAGACGACAAAATGAGAATGTTCATTGACCAAGCGTTGCAATACTATGAATAACATGATCATGTAAGCCACATTCATCACTACATATATATTCTGTGCTTTCGCAAAAAATTCTGCATTAATGCACGAATGCGCACAACTGTGCATCAATATTTAAATATGCACAATTATAATAACGATGTGAGCATAGGATTACACACGCAACGTGCGACGCCATGACGGTATTTTCACCAGTGTGCGGCGCGTGACGTCACGCACAAGCCTACGATTACCTAGCATAGAGGAAGATTCAAGAGACGGATACCGATTCGGGCGTGATGAGTTTGGTGGCGATCTTGATGAACTGCTCGTCCCACGCCTCCTCCCTCCGCGCGCTGTCCTCTGACGAACTCTGACGACACGCCGACAGTATCGGCCTCATACCCATCAAGAGAAAATCCTGAAAATAACATGCAACAGCCAAGTTAACAGCGTCGTGAGCCATATAACTACACTCATTTCAGAGCCACTACCAAAGAACACAGAACAAAATTAATTCAATTAATTTGTTGGACCTAGAATTAGTGAGGAAGATATAAGTCCGCGTGAACCATCCACAAAACGGGTCTACGCCGTCACGCATGAGCAGCTGCAAGTCATTAGTTACATAAAATCGAGTGCAAAGACGGCCTCTGTAAGGGGGAATTTCTGTCAACGCTACCGACAGACAATGCTAGGTCTAGTTTTTATCAGCAGCCATTAGCTACACAAACCCGTGTGGCAAGATGGCAGCTTTACGGAGTCATTGCTGCTAACGCTACAGACAGACAATGCTAGGTCTACTTCTTTTTCTGAATTCTTTGGCCACCACTTACATAAAGGTGTCTTTCAACCGTGCATATTTTGCACGCAATTTTGCATGCAGCTGTGTTAAGCAGACGGACGACCGTTGTCATGACAACGATGTCCTTAACTGAGTTTCAAGCACCGCTTGCATGAAACCCAGTTAAGGACATTTGACATTTTGTAATTTTCTTAACATGGTTGCATGCTAAATTGCAAGCCAAATTGCATGTAAAATTGTATGCAAAATATGCATCGTGGAAAGGAGGACTAGGGGAGTAGCGGCACATATTGCTGGATACGGCACACTGCGGAATCGTCCAATGACAGACGCTATACGCCGCTGTTCGCCCTTCAGAAGCAGAGTGGCCTACTGGCGTCAATCGATAGGGAGCCTATGACATGGATACTCCAGCGAGCGCGCCTGTAATCTTGCGTCACAGCGAGGCTTAACGGCGACACATTAGACAATCAATCTATTCTCTGTGCTCACTCACAGAGCCGACGATCTAGTACGCAGATCACGCATTGGATCATGCCTTATAGCAAGAGGATCAACCCACATGCAGTAAAGAAACAGTTCCATTTATAGAAGTGTTGATCAAATCTATCGTAAACTGAACCCAAGCTCAATGCTAACGTAATCCTAACACAAGTAATCAATTATATCATTAACCTAACCTAAACCTATTCCGAAATTAACCATAATAAGGAATTCTACAAATTCAAAAAACATGAAAATTTCGCTACTGCATGCGGGTTGAACTCCTAGCTACCGGTTCGTCGTGACTGCAAAATTGAGAATGCAGAAATTATAAAATGTCGTTGGGTCAGATAATGAGATAATTGATTTGCCTGATTGGATTCAGCTCAGTTGAGCAATACAGATCTGTATCATATTCAAGACAAAGTAACACGCGGATAACAAAGGTTTCGCAACACGTACAGTATCTGCAGGCTTACAAGGACTATTCAAGTTTTGTCGACCTCACACAAAATAAATTTTAAAAACTCAGTAATTCATGCAATATAATAATCTATTGGTCACTCAATGTCTAACGGTTCATCTCTAGACAAGTTTAAAAACAGAAGTCATGGCATGCATATAACAACGGCACTCTATCTGATAATTTGACGGTTATCACAATTTTTATCCTCTTTTTCACAGATCATAATGTCAAAAATAGACAATTTACTCTATTCGACTTTTAAGGTTATTTGAGAAGCCTAAAGAATGATTAAATCTTAAGAATTCGTCTCATATAATTGTAAACCGCTCAAAAGCCACAATTTTTCACGACGGCCACAACGTCAAAGCGGAGGACTAAACTCAAAACGTCTACACTGTGACGTCACAACACTACACTGTGGCGTCACGACACAAGCAGGCGCAGGATATATGCACACACTACGCTAACAGCCTACAGGCGCGACTAGGACACAGGTCACTGCCACTCCATACCTGACCACCTCCTAGAAACTTTCGAATGGACGTAACCTGAAGAACAATACTGTAGCGATACAGCAAGAATGCAAAAAACAAAGCTGTTCACTTCTCAAGCATATTATCAATCACCATATTTATTGATTCCCATTGCTTACTTGTAATTTTGTTATTTTCAGTGTGCAGAATTTTAAATTGCGCATTCGCAGGCTTCAGACACTCAAAAGGGACGCTCAAAAAATCATGATTACCCTATTTTCACTTAGCAATAATGGCCAACCAATATTTATTTATCAGATTTGAACAGATTTTTCAATTTTCCAATTTTTACAATAAGCCAACACAATAGCCAATAACAACACACCACAACACACCACAACAACAACAACAACAACTACAAAACGAATAGCAATAAATCTAAAGTTACAATAAAGGGCAAATACCGATTACTCTGATTATCCTGTTTTTAATTAGCGATATTTATCAACAGACGTGAATATCTGTCCAATTTTGACCAATGCGGGCACCACCTTCGTCCAGTGAACCCCTAAGAAGCTTGGGCGCAACCACTGGGGGGTCGGGGGGTCATGACCTCTCCAACTTTTGGAATGACCTCTCCGTTTTTAGGCTTTTCCTATATAAAATTTTACCCCAACCAACTTTTTCAACTTTTCAAATTTTGGTACGACCTCTCCATTTCAAGCGTTTTCTGTATAAAATTTTACCCCAAACTGACCCCGACCTCCCAAACTTTAGAGTGTAGCTGCGCCCCTGCTAAGAAGGATTGTAAGTCTGCATTAGGCTTATCACATTAATTGCACCGCGGTGCGCTGATGTTTTTGGTATCTCTGGGATCAATTCCACTTCGCGTTTGCATTACGAAATGAAGAAATGAAATTATGGGGCGCCGGACGCCGACCTAGCCGTGTCAATGGCCTAAGAAGACGAACGAACCGGCTGGAAAATCAGGACTGCTCTGGGAATAGCTGCTCCGTGGAGCTATCCGATAACCTACATCTTTATGACGCACATTAGAGTATCTTCTACGATCATTAGGATATAAAATTCATACAGTGATCCATAAAAAAAATTTATCCCACATTTTCAAGTAAGATAATACAACTTCTACAAATAAGGTCAATTTTCGTGCAATTTTAACAGTGTATTAATCAGTAATTTAGTAGGCCATTCAGACATTCAAATGTGGTTAGTAGGCTATTCTGACTTTTTAATATGGGCAGGCCCGTATTTAAGCCCATTGAATTGATTTGCAGGTTTGCGAATCAATTTCAGTTTTGATTAGCAGTTTCATTAATTGATTAGCAGTTTTTATATTGGCTTGAAATGGTCCAAGGGATTACAGGTAAAGGTTGAGGCTGCACTGTACAGTGCAGCCTTTTGTAGTCACTGAACTAATTATAATATACACACTCCACGGATCCATTATTACACCATGATGCTCCGTGATGTGATCGTGGATGTGGTTCGTGAATCGCAGCTAATTAAACTAATCGCAGCGTTGCTACATTAATAGTCTCCCGATAATCGCCATTTCGTCCAGCA
This sequence comes from Chamaedrilus cognettii, assembly GCA_034695025.1. Classification (NCBI taxonomy): domain Eukaryota; kingdom Metazoa; phylum Annelida; class Clitellata; order Enchytraeida; family Enchytraeidae; genus Chamaedrilus; species Chamaedrilus cognettii. Next base: position 1,861 of record JAQIWG010002727.1, on the reverse strand, counting down.
GATACACTCTACGTCGAGTGGTTACTACTAGCGCGGCTGCGCGTGAACTGAAGTCAAATCAATAACAGCCTACCACTCGTCGGTTTATTGAGCCTTGATTTACACAATATTTGATTCGCAAAAATTGCGAATCAAATTTGTGTTTGTTCGAAAATGAGGTCAAATTGATTCACAATTAATTGCAATGTGAATCCGCATAAATACAGGCCTGAATATGGGTCACCATCTACCGGATAAAGGCGCCTGATCTGGTCGGCGGCGCTCCTTTCGCCAAACAGCTCCGTCCACGGGGTGTCCCCCTCGCTGCTACGCTCGTCGGGGGGCAAGCCGCCCACTCCCAGTGGCGCCCCGGTCGTCGGCGAATTAGGAGGGGTGGAGCTGCAGGAACTAGGCTCGCTCGGGATGTAGTCCTTGTCCGGGATGTAGATCGTCTTTAGGAAATAAATTAAAATCAATTAATTACCTGTCATCTGATTGCAAACGAGCAAAATTAGTAAAGTACTTTGTAATGGTCAATTCTGAACATGGAAAGTGGGGGGAGATATAATATCTTCAGGATGCGTAAGGCTTACGGTAGTCTTAATAAAATGACTACCAGCTGGCTAATTCAAAAATTGAAATCATGTTCAGTAAGTTTATTGAATCGGTAGCAAGAATAAAGCTCATTTATTTTATTTTTGGTCTCGCACCTGACAAGACAATCTAAACAAAAACGATGTAAAACACTATTTCTTAAATATGAACCGGGAGACATTAGCAAAACAAGGTGCACGTTAGGCCTCTGTCACACGATGCAGATATACAATGAGGGGGAGGAGAGGCACCCCCCTCTCAACAGAAGCTTTTCGCCTTTTGATACACTCATACATGTACATGAATCACTACAGGCGCAAAAAGCGGGGGACTAACTTTCAGAGTTTGGGGGCTGTCTCTCTTACTGCAGGTTTCAAAATCATAACTAAAGTGACTTAAAGTATAGCAGGCATCTCAAAAAGTGGGGGGAGGCTAGTGGGGGGGCTAACTTTCTGAGTTGGGAGGGCTATGTACCGTTTAGCCCGCCCCGCGTTTACGCCGTCTCTGTTTCGACGCCCACTCTAACAATCTAACTCACGCACGCACGCCGTCCTTGACGGACTGGTGTGACATTTGCTACTGCTGTGTCGAAGTGTAATTCTACCGTCTTAACATTCTGTCAAACGTCACCCAAGGGTTCTAAAAACGGCAGTCAACAAAACGAAAACGCCCTCAGTTGACAGCTCGGAGCTGATTTACTATAGCCTCGCACGCCAGAATAAGATACTCAGTAAAAACTTAGCTTCAGAACAAGCATCTAACCCGCAATTACACCGACACGCATAAGAATGGACACCAAAAACAGTGATTTTTAACATTAATAATTATTATCATGCGTTTATCAATGATGATGACATTCCAGCACGTAGGCTGGAATTTTTACCGACGCCCCCACAAAAATTGTGTTTTGGGCGTCGTCGTCGTCGGCGACCCCGTCCAGGCCCTTGACTGTAAGGCCCCGGGTCCCAGTATCCCAAGACCAGTTACGGTGCTTTTGGCAGTAGTCAGTATAACAGTAGTAATAGTCTAGAGTCAGTGGCCTTCATGATTTACGGCCTGTATACAGAGTGCGGCATAAAAAAACGATCCCCTAGCGAATTCGCGATAACTCCGCCAAAAGTAAATATATTTACTTGACATTTTCAGGGATTGTAGCTGAGATAATTTGACACAAGTTCTGAAAATTTTGCTTGAAAATCTGCTTGTATTCGAAAGTTATGAAACTTTTACCAAAAAAAGTTAAAAAATCGTTTTAACTAACACAGTGATGCCTGCAAATAGCATTTTG
>JAQIWG010002726.1:0-19607 GCA_034695025.1 Chamaedrilus cognettii | reverse complement strand
GGCAATTATCATACATGTTGCCAATTTATCATGCAAATCGCCTTTATTGCCGTACATTGTACAAACAGCATCCTAAAAAGGACTAAATTATCCAACAATAATCGTATTATCGTGCATTTGGCAACACTGTGAACCTATTACATAAAAATATTTGTGCTATGAATCTGTTTTTACGTCTTCGATTTATATTACAACTTAAAAACTACAGTATTCTGCTTGATTTAGGATTATAAAGGAAATCTGTGCTAGGACATAATTGTTTCTCTGTTCGTGGCCAGTGGGTATTTTAGTTTTGCCAATGTCTCCTACAACATTGAGCCTATGAACAGTGAGGATGATTGCCTTTCCTGTGCTCACAAGCTCTATCATGGATTCCCGGCTGACGCCCTGCTTCAAAATTTGACATGCGGTACGGTGGGCAATATTTTCTGACACATAACACATACACCTGATGACGACTGGTCTTGCAATTTTGATAACTTCATCAAATATCGATAAATTAATAATATATTTAAATTTCTTAGAAATTTTGTGCATGGATAATATATTCTGGTTGCTGCGTTCATTTTTTCATTTAGTTCATGCTCTCAGGGTACTATGAATGAGCGCTGCAGGAATTCAATTAAAATATTTACTACCTTAAACGGTGATCTGGCCGAAATTTATCTGTCTACAATTGTAATTTGTACGTCAGATTTTATTCTTGCTTGTGTGTAATACTTTTATATAAAGCAATAGCTAACTATTCTGCTATATACAATCTTGTTAGGATTAAAGGAATCGAAAGATTTGTTGGCGCGAAAGAAGGTACCTACTCATCCCTGTTTTTGAAAATATAGTTTAGTATTTTATTTTGGCTGTGCAATGAAATGCATTTGTGAAACTAGTTGCTGAATGATGACATTACCTTGTAAATTTCACCACATTTTAGAATCATTGGACGTTACGTTTGAATAAATTTTAATTAACAATGAAAGGCATTGACAAACTAATCAATGAGAATGTTGCAGTTTCAACTAGCTTTCAAAAACTTTACACCAGAATGTGGCTGAGAAAGTTAATTTTTCTAGACAATACGTAGTTGACGTATTTTAAAATAAGAATCTTAGCAATGATGGATGAGGACACTTTGCTGACGCTAGCTTTTTCTTGGTTGGCTTCCTGACATTTTATATTTTTATTTTCATGCAGCGCGCTCCCTTTCAATTTTGGCCGCAAGATGAAACAAAGATGACGAAAATTGTCGAGCTGTACGTCGCCGTAGATCACAGCGGAGTAAGTTTTTCGCACTGAGGTGTAAGTTTTTTGCACTGGCGATTAAAATACACTCTGTTGGTCTGCCAACTGGCTTACTACACGACATATGCTAATTATTTATTTCTCTGGTTGACGATCGTATCATTATTTCACTGAAACATCGTGCTCGCCGCTAGAAAATTTGATCCATCTGTTCCATATATGCATGAAGTGTGTATTTTATTTATAAATTTGGCTTGGATTTCAACCTAGGGCGGTAACAGTAAGGCAGCGATATATTAGCAAAAAATTAAATCTATAAGTATTAATGCCAATTATTGATAAGAAAGGCAACTTTTTTTACTTGAAATTCTGCTTATGACTGCCATTTGGTGGATTTCGGAGGGGTGTTCCACATATCAAACTCCTCCCACTGAACCCAACTCCCCCAACAGTTTCAAGCCTCAAAATTTCCCCAGTCTACGGCGTTGGTACAGATCCATTGACTGCTACTGCGCCCGTGTGCTCGCATAATTAGCAGCAGTCAATTGAACGGTACTGTGACGCCAGTGTTCCTGCTTGTATTTTTCCTTCTTGCATAATTGCACACAGTGACTGCAGCGTTTGTGATCCCTTCATTGCATCTTTTCGAATCTGTGAGTGCGTTAGAGGTAAGTGTATACATGCATCATGATAATTTATATGCTATCGTACTGTCTAAGTAGCATCTTCTTCAAAACCACTTTCTGCATGTAGTCGGCTGCACTTCTCCCGCATCTACGATTCAAGCAAACTTATGTTTATTCCATCTCCCTTTGCATGACATATTTTTGGTGCGTTACAAGTGCATTTTGCATACATACATACACACTGTAACGATACCGTTACTGGGTTTCAGTATTTGACTTACGGATACAATGATACAGCTCCTGTGGGTACTCGCATCAAGACAATTATCAACATAGTTAGTTCGGTGAGTCATTGGCCTCTTGACGAGAACTAAAACTATGGCTAAGTGTTTAATTTTTTCTAAATGTTTCTCTGTTTGGATTTGCTTTTAATCAATTCAAGGATCTGGTTTTTGCAGCCCTTGAATTTTCTTTTCTGGAATAAGATGTAATAATTTAATTGAAACAGTTCATACTTTTGGACGACCTTATTCAAATTGTGCTTCCTCTGCAACAGTTGCTAGGCTGGTCGAAAAAAATTGAGTCTTCACCCAGGTAAATCTGGTTTACTATATGCAAATTATAAGTGTCCAGTTGTATGGATGCAGATTTTTTTCTTTTGCCCACCTAGCAACTGTTCCCAAGGAAGTAATTTTAAAAGCAGCTCATTAGGAAAGCCTAATTATGATCACATATGAGTGCCTTAATTGCCGAAGTTGTTAATTACCCAATAGTGCTATGCTGTTCAGTTGTACCGGCCGGTGGATACGTACATCGTTCTTGTTGGCATGGAGATATGGACCACAGTGGACAAGATGACGATCCAGATTAACAACTCGACAAATACTCTTAACAACTTTATCGACTACCGCGCAACTGCCATCACTGTGCCGAATGACATCGCAATGCTATTGACGTAATGATTGCTATGATTCGTTCGTGATGCCTATTGCATTATTTTCCTTGTTCTTTACTTTTTTACTAGTAAGGGCCTCATTAAACTTTAAAGAGATGTACATAAGTACATTTCTTTTGAAGTTTTTTTAACGTCAGGCTTTGAAAACTAAAATACGTTGCCAGATCGAAATGACTATAATGGAGTTTGCGCTTGATGGTGGGTTGTTTAAACTAACAAAAGAAAAGATTTTTCTAAGATTTACATAGTTGAATTATAGATTAAAGAATGCTTAGGAAAATCTCAGTCTTGAGACTAAGGTTTTTCTAAGATCCTTTGGTATATGAGTACACTGCACTCTGTATTTTAAAATGGCGCAACTTTAGGCTCATAATATTCAGTATAGAGATGATGTTGAATCAATATTGTTTTAAGATACATTGAATTGATTATGTTATTTGTAATTTTTGTTTCTAGATTAAACTAATGTATATAGTTTATAAAACACATACACGTTGTGCACAAACTCACATTTTTGTTATGGCCTGAGCTGGGGTGCCTTTTGATGTGGAGTAGTTTTTCCTATTGTTCTCTGAATTGTTCTGGGGAATTGATACTGGCATTGATCGTTGTGGTAGAGCTAGGCCTACTGTTGCCTATTTAACTCGCTTGGCTTCACATCCAAGGCCAGGCCTACCAGACTATACTAATAGATGTAGTTTCAAAGAGATGGTTCCATTCAAGTCGATTCTTTTTACAATATTGAGACACATTATTTGCACAAACGCTATCGAACAGTTAAACTTTGACATTCTCAGACTAGACGCGCGGCCTTGCGCCGCAGCGCGGCTGCGCTGGCAAAGTTCTCCGAGTTCTCGCAGTGTAAAATCAAGCCCGAGTAGAATGTGAACATCGCAGCAATGCTGCAGCCAGTTTTTATACAACAGCGGCTAGGCTGCGCTGTGTCGGTAGCAAGAAAATTTCCTAGCTGAGCACTAGCCTTTAATTGGCGGCTGAGTCACTTTTGAGAAACTGACCCAGCTTACAAAACTTAGCGTAGAAATGACATAGTCATCCCTTAATTATACTGACGCGCATTCTTAGGCTTCTACATTTTGTGGTAGTATTCCCCACTTACGCAGGGGTAAGCTACTTGCAGCCACGCATAAAATGCAGCCATGAAATGCAGGCATACATAAAATAAACTCGTACATCTTTACTTTACTCAATTTGATGTATATAAAATGTTATCGCCTATTCACGCGTAAGACATAAAAGCATACTGATTAAAAAAACACCAGACAACGGGCCTAACTGTTTCAGAACGCAAGGCGCATACGAAGGGACCATTGCAGGACTTTGTTATCGAGGCGAAATGTGCTTCAGCAGATCGGCCTTCCTTATCAGCGTCAGTATTTTTGATGTTGTTCATAACGAGTAGCATATAATAGGACGGGTCGACGGATCTAGAAATATATCCCGCCAAGAAATAGAGCGCTTCAAAACGACATTGCTGGTTACAGGCTGGCCAATTGCTTTTTTCTTTCCTTAGGCCCCTATATGCTTTCCATTTGTGCTTCTTGATCAGAAAATGTGTTATTCTAACGACAGTTTGATGCTTTTTTCATAAACGTGAGTGGTAACATTCTGATGGCGTTGGTCGCAGGACACAAACCCCGACGTTGGCGTGATGGCGACGACTATCGCGCACGAGTTGGGGCACAGCTTCGGACTGAAGCACGACGAGGACTACGGGACGAAGTGTCTCTGCGACGATCCATCGAGCTTCTGCATCATGCACTACTCCATCATGTCAGTCGCGTGGCGTTCTTGGTCCGGAATTAGGGTCCCCGCGATTTGAGGGGCATGGCGGGGGGGCCTATTGAGGGAAAAGCAAGCCTTTCTTAACAGTGCTTATTCGTTCTTTAGGCCATTCCTTATATATATAGAGCTTTATTTGCCATAAAGGCAGTAGAAAACATATATTGCACTGTCAAGTAGAATAGCAAAGACAGGCAAATCGTTAGCGCTAAATACATGCAACTTATCTAGCAATTATTTATTTTTTTAAAAGGTGCATTGAATCCGTGACAGTTGTTTAGAAATACGATATTAAACAGATTTGAAAGAAGCAGACCAATTATGCTATGCTGTCAAACAGTGGTAACCGTCCTCAGCAGATTAAATGCTAAACAAAGCTAAACCTTATTCATGATGAATAAGGTTTAACATTTAACTGATGGTTAAAGTTAAACTTTAACTGATGCTAAACACTGGAGCAGCACAAGCGTACCATGTCAAAATGCATACTTTTTCATCCTCAGGCTATTTTGGCAATGATCCTCAAACTTGTGGGGATCCTGCACTCCCCCGTGCAGCCTGGGTCGCTAACTACAGTAGTTACTTGTGTAGCTGTACTTCAAAGGTAGTTAGCCTGATGGTTAAGGATGTTGATGTTCCAGCTAACATCATTTGCGTAGATTGTCGAATTGTCCTTATATTTGTTCCATTATTTTTGCGTTAGATCTGAGAACCCAGCGACCACGTGGTCTGAGTGCTCTCTGAACGGTCTCGGGTCCAACGTGCCGAAAGGAGTGGACGAGTGCCTCTACAACATGCCGCAGGCAAGATTAAGTTACTTGGCAGTTTATATTTAGAACAGGGTTACACTCGTCCTGTTGTCGTTCAAAATTAATGTTGCGCTGTGTTCCAGGGATTGGTGGGATTAGATTAGTTAGGCCTAATAGTGAAATACAGTTGGCTAGCAATCATCATCATCATCATCATTTACGTTTTACGTCCATTTTTTCGTGCTAGCATAGGTTGGATGTTTCCTACGATGAGACTCCCCCATAACTCCCTATTCTTTGCCATTTCTCTATTTATTCCTCGCTCCTTTATATCGCTTTCTACAGCCTCTCTCCATGTTTTCTTTCCCCTCCCCTTCCGATCTGACCTATAAAATGCACGTAATACAAACCATAGAATGATTAAAAGCTCGCTTGCCCCAGAGTGTCTTTGACTCGACGCCATACTGCGGCGATGGACTGGTGGAGGCTGGGGAAGACTGCGACTGCGGACAGGCGCCCTCTAACGAGTGCAACCCAAACTGCTGCAGCAACACCACCTGTCGACTGATTCAGCCTGCAACCTGTGCTTTTGGAATGTGCTGCAACGTGACGTCATGTACCGTGAGTTAATAACAGCAATGACGTTTCTTAGGATAGTAGTTTGGGGATCTTGTAGGAGCTCTATAGGTTTCGTAGGAGCTCTATAGGTTTTATAGGAGCTCTATAGGTTTGTAGGAGCTCTCTAGGTTTTTGTAAGAGCTCTATAGGTTTTGTAGGGGCTCTATAGGTTTTGTAGGAGCTTTCTAGGTTTTGTTGAATCTCTATGGGTTTTGTAGGAGCTCTCTAGGTTTTGTAGGAGCTCTATGGGTTTTGTAGGAACTCTATAGGTCTGTAGGAGCTCTATGGGTCAGGGTTCAGTTTAGCAGGGAAAGTACGCATAAAATGATAGTTAGATACAAGTTTATGCAAGTTGTAAACTGTGCCTAATTTTAAACGGGGGCAGGCGTAGCATTATGGGTGAAAATCGACTTAGGTGGAGTGCATGTATAGGCCCACACGGTTTTAAAGGGTGAGCAATTGCACTTTTATCCTGTTTTAGAAGGAGCAGGTGTAACGCTACGCGTGTTTTGTTGGGGCTGAACTTAACCCAGATCATATCCACCTCTGCTTTAAATTACATAAGAACATAAGAATGCTTGAAATTAAATACATTGACCCGAGTGGGGGGGTGGGGGGGGGAGGATTCGGCATGGCCTGCATGCCCCCCCCCTCTGGATTCAACACCAGTAGTTGCTCAGGTTGAATGCTCCAACATATTTGAAAGTGACTGTCTTTAATTAGTGTTGTTGCAGATATTGCCAGCGTTCACGACGTGTCGATCCAACTCAACGTCATGCGATCTCAGTGAATATTGCGATGGACAGAGGTCGATTTGTCCTCCTGACGTCTACGTGCAGGACTTTACCAAATGTGTCAACAACGGGGTATGATTAGTATTCCATTGTACGATGAATGTATGTCTGTATATAGGTTTCTGAAACAAAGTCAAGGCCAATCCAATATAAAGACATAAGTACTAACACAAAAATACAATCCGTTTGAATTTGGAAACATGCAGGCCCTAGTGGCGCTAACTTGGTTTATATCAAGTAAATTGCAAATATTATGCGGCTAATATCCGAATGAAAATTTAAACTAGGGCCTGTCTAATAAATAAATATCGAATCCGCATGGAAATTGATTAAACATAAGTAAGGTCGATAAGCCTTCTTGACTTAACACTGACAAGCTTTAAATTGAGCTACAGTGAATGAGCTACTTTAAAAAAGCCTTTACTTCATATTATTAACTATAGCATATGATAATTCAATTAAACGTACTTGCAGTGTAAGTATATGGTGAGTAAGAAAGAGACATAATACGCTCTAGGTTGGAACTTTCAGTACCTCATTGGTTTTGCTGCATTATAGTGAAGAAAAATAATGACAATGCTAGTCAGACTCGTAGACACAAAGTCGCAAAGTCGCAAAATGTATTTAAACTAAAATGGCCGACTAAGGATTAACTTAACAGTTTAATACTTTTCTCCTGTAAAATGTAAATAGCCTGAGTTATTCTACTGTTCCAGACGCCGGGCTACTGCTATTCTGGCTCCTGTCCAAGTCGCCAGGCCCAGTGTCAGTACCTGTGGAACCCCAAGGCTGGGACTGGTAACGATGAGTGCTACAACCAACTTAACATCTATGGAAGCGTGGGAGGAAGTTGTGGACCTGCAATATCCGGCAACTGGACAACATTTATCCCTTGCGAGCCAGAGTAGGAGCATTTTCTGAATGTTTTTAATTAAAGGCATAAACGCCTTATTGAATATCTGTGAAGCTCTAAGGTTTCAGTTTTTAAATAGATATTCTGGCTTCAAATCACACAAAAATAAGCATTATTTTTTAGACTCTCGTTCAACGATGCATATTTTGCATGCAGACTTGCATGCATGAAAAGTTATAGCAAGTGCTGAATGACGTCACAGTTCATTGACTGCTGCGCCGCGCGTTGGCTCGCAGTGGTTCACTACAGTCATTTGTATTGCTACGTTAGCGCGCTGTTTATATTTTAATTGAAAATTTTTCATGCATGCAAATCTGTATGCAAATAATGCATCGTGGAACGAGACTCATATCTGTTGCACACGTTTATCAGAGATGTATTCTGTGGGACCCTCCAATGCAACGAGCTGGCTGTGGAGCCTCTGGCGTACGGGCCAATCTTCAGAGAAGGCACGCAGTATGACGTCATGGACGATAAGAACGTCAGCTATGCGTGCAACTCGGTCCTCTTCGATATCGGCGTGAACGGGCAGGACGCGGGAATGGTTCCCAATGGGGCCAGCTGTGGCGTCGCGCAGGTCTTTAAGCTCTCTTCGGTTATTTTAAATTGAGGCCATTCGCAAGTTGGAGCCAGCATTAATAAGTTAACCCGATCGTATTAGCACTGATGGTACTACACGAATGATCGACCCTCGAAGAGCGCATGCAATGATGCGGTTGTCGCTTTTTGTGAGGGCTTTGTTTGTTCTTACGGATCATGATTACATCAATTGACTTCAAATAATACAGTTTTTTTCAACTTGATGCGGCTATAGGCCAATAGTTACAGATGTCAAATTTATATACAGGATAATCCTGCAGTAAATCCCAAACATCTAGCTAGCTGCCGCAAGAACACATTTTTTGTGATTCACAACATGACCCTAGTCATTTCATAAGAACGTTGTTCAGCATCTTATTTGAGCAGGTTAGCCCTGTTTGGTAGCATAGTGTTGTTGACCTTTTTTTTATTTGTATAATAATAGCGTATTTCCGATCTAAATTAAATGGATCTGGTGAATATTTTGAACATTTGAAATAATTATTAGTTAAGTTGAGCTAGCGTTTGCTTATCTTTGTTTTTCTGTTTGTCTGCATGATATTGCTGCAACTGATTTTGCCGGGAATAGAGTTCTCTTATAGAGGTCTATGATGTAGGCGTCTCTAATTGGACTGTTCAGGTGTGTCTGAATCAGACGTGTATGAACGTGAGCAGTGTTGCAAGGACGCCATGTCCCAACTGCCATTCACGTGGGGTGAGTTGGACAGATGTTGCTTCACAAAAAGTTCACAGATGTTGCTTCATCTTGGTGTTTGTCAGCTGTATTTCTTCATTATTCTAATCTAACAACGAAGACTTCAGTAACCAAGATTGAGTTTAAAGGCGTAGCACTCTACAAATGATGGTCGGATACCAATTCTATACCTGATTGAAGAGCAGTCGTAGCATTACGTGCAAAAAGCGAGCATTGTGGTCTAGGTCTGCAGTGCTGCTTTTACAGTTTGAGCAACTCCTTAACCTTTACGACGCCTGTTTTAGAAGGAACAGGCTTAAAGCCACGCATGCTTTATCAGGGCTGAGCTTAACAGTGACTTAGCTTAATTTAAAAAAAGTAACAGTATGATACTTTGCATTTATGGTCAGTTTTAACTGTTTGGTTAGGCTATTGTTTCTCTTTGACTTTTAAAATTTTAGATGATGGGTTAAAATTGCAGCGGTCGAAGTAGGTTCATTCGAGGTGTCAATATTCAAACTAGTTCACTTTTAGCATACATTTAGCTGTAGAATCCATTGAAGAATTATTGTCAGTTTTAGCTAACGTTACTATATAGCTAAGAGCATTTCGGAAGCTTAAAATAATCATTTTTGTTTTTTCTTGCGTTTAGATGTGCAATAGCGTTGGACAATGTCACTGCAACGTGGGCTATGCTCCCCCTGATTGCAGCCAGCCAGGATATGGAGGGAGCCTTGTCAGCAACGGCATCGCCCCGCTCACAGGTGATCGAATGTCAAAATGTACATACACATCGATTTCCATTCAGATATCGTCTTCCGACAGTCAGTAAAATGCTAATGCTACAAAAGATAAGTTGAAATTAGTGATTAGAAAAAATCAGAAATTCTACCATTTCTAGTGCATTTTAAAGTGCTTATATGTAAAAAATGCTACAGCGTCTCAACCCGCTACTAGAAGTACACCAATAGACTACTTTTCATTCATAATTATGCAGGGTTCAGTTGGCAGGTGCGGTAGGCCAAAATGATGGTGAGATGCCTGTGCTGTATGCGGGTGGAGTAGGCCTACACGGTTTTTAAGAGCTGAGTAGTGTTCACTAAGCCTGTTTCAAAATAAGCGGAGATACATGTATTATGTTCTCAGGGCTAAACTTGACCATGTTCAATTGTTCATGTCTATTGGATAGCGCTTGTAAACCCGTGAATTTTTTAATCATTGTGAATTTGTGGTTGTGAGATGTCAAATGTGACTAATGTACTGACCCTGTGTATAAAAGAGTATAACTTTTTTGTGAAAATAAATCTCTTGATCTTTATTTTTCTTTATTTAAATCAATTTATCTGCGCTTTGTTTTCTTCAACTTCTTCAGTCACCACGAATAATGCAGTCACCGTAAGCAATGCGTCTGTTTCGACTCCAACCATTTCCGGCCAAATGTCATCATTGAATTCAGCAAATGCAACGCTTACGAGCACTGGCGCATGGTCGATGACGTCATCTATAAGCGCTGCGGCAGCTGGCTCCAAACCTTCTACCACGTCGCAGGCTTTGACCAATCAAACATCGCCGAACTACCAGGGTAGTGCTGTATTTCTTGTTTAACTAAACCGCTGCGTGTAGACATTTACAGTGCATGCATGTTGTGAATTCATGAATGCGTGTGCATTGTGGTCACGTCATTGTGGTGCCGCTTAAAAAATGTTATGCCTTTAAGCCTGGTTTACATTTTAATTATATTGTTTGTTAATAGAATATAATACTATCAGTTCCTAACATCTTTGTCACTAATTTTTGAAAATTTTGCTCAATATTGGATATCCTAATTATTTTTTTTGTTGCACTTATTCTGTCCGCTTCTCTTGATGCAAATAGAAGACCTAATATGGTTTATAAATGAAAGCGAGCGGTAACCGTATTCACTGATATAGCGTTGACTGATTATTTCACGTGATTAAAAAGCTAAAATTAAAAAATTCATACTGTTTCTGGGCGCAATGTATTTATCCTTTACAGGAGAGCTTGTTCGATGTTAATAACGTAGAGCCTCACATCTAGTGGCTATGATTATTCGTTTGCACACTTCAAGCATTTTGATACGGCTATCTTTTGTTTCAGTCTTCACTACTACAGCCAGTTGGAGCATAGTCGTTGTGATTCCATGCCTGATATTTGCAACACTTTCATCGATCGTATTGCTTGTGGGCCTTCAATCAGCATCATTCTGGAATGGAACTTATGGAACTGGAAGAAAGTCACAAAGGAATGCCTTTGTGGAAGACAACTGGCGTCCCTCCATTACTCCAATATTTCGCTTTGTCAAATACCGCAGTTACATCCCTGTGCAGTATAACAAAGCATGAGTTTTAACTTTTATTAGTGGTTTATCTATTATTGATCTCCATTAGAGACGACTCGTTTTAGAAGCAGATCAAATTCCTGCAAATATGTTTAATGTATGGAGTTCATTCATAGTTTTCTTTACAGCAGGCTATGTATTTACATTGCATAACATTACACCAATTACATTACCGATGGAATCAATGATTTATTGCTAATGATTTAGTGCTTTTATAGCGATCTATTTTTTCTCGTTTATGACAAACACAGGGCACAGATTGCGCAATAAAACAGCCTTTTTGCACACTATTGAGCCGGTAAACAAAATATAGGAGACCACCTGTTGTGTTCAAGATCGATTTTCAACTGTGCATGGAAAAACTGAGCACTAGTGATTACGTTAATCCCTTTCACTGTCAGCAATTGCATAATAATGAAAATAATAAAAACAATGGGATTTCGTCCGTTTCATAGTCTGGCGACCATATCGGGGACGCCCTCCCGGCAACATTGGCATTATCCCTGGTCCACCCTGAGATCTCTATCTCAGGGTGGATCAGGGATAATGCCAATGTTGCCGGGATGGCGTCCCCGATATGATCGCCGGACTATGAAACGGACGAAATCCCATTATTTTTATTATTTTGTATTTCATTATTTTCATTCTTTTCACCAAGGCCAAGATGGAAAGTCGGTAAGCCGGGTCAGTTAATAGGTGTATGAATACCGTAAAACATAAAAATTTGCTGCATGTTTTTCTGACTCTTTGAAATGAATCTCTTTGACATTTTGTTGCAGTTAGTTTTTGCATTTTGAGAACTGTCCATTCCAAATAGATTCTGTAGCTTTATTTTCACGCATGTAATTTTGGGAGTTCACCCAATTTCCAAAATTTGCCCAAATTACATGCACTTAGCATATTTCATGTTCTACGGTATCCCTAGCAGGCATACAGCATAGAAATGCGCTGCTGGCTAGCTTGGTGTCTTTTGTCTGCGAAGTAGAAAGTAAGCGAGCAGCAGCATGGCCACGGTGATAATGCCCATTGCCATGACATTCTGCCACAGGTCCCAGGGGGTAGAGTGAGTAATGCCCTGAGTCGTCAGATAGTCAGAACCAGCGCTGCTGTTTCTGAAGCACACACTAGACTTCTATAAATGTAACTGAATTGATCGATATTTAATTTTAGACAAAAATTTAAAAACAAAGTACAACAGCAGTCGATTGATTCACAGGCACACGCTGTGCATTAAAGTATTAAACATATGAATTTAGAGCTAAGTTCAAATTGGGCATGGTTTTAGTTTTTAGTTTTTTTGTATTTGATAGGGGAAAGGTGTGTAGCACAAAGAATATATACAGTCCGGTTCTCTGCAAGGGAGCCCGGACACAACCGCTCGTCCTTCTTTAGTCGCCTTTTGCAACTCGTCTAGGAAGCTTTGGGCAGCAAGACAAATCTTTGTTCCCCGGCCTGCAGGGGGTCATAGTTATAGTAAGCAGTCACATGAATCAATAAGTCAGCATTTGGTGTGACATCAGTGCTGGTAGTAAGTGGAGTTTTCATTCATCATTCCCCTTTTTAAACAACTTGTGAAGGGCAAAATTTCTCTGGCTGTAAATAACTCATCTTACGCTGCAGTGCGTTCCGATCCGTTGTATAAGTAGAGCTGCAGGTCACTCAGTTCGTTGATGGATAATGCCTGCAAGGTGACAACATAGATTCTATAATCACACCAGCTAGATTTCATGCAGTGATCAACTTAAACATTATTAGGCTGTAGGCCCAACGTTGTCAACACAAATATAAGATTTACATTACCTGCGTCATTTCAAGACACTAATTCAGATTTATTTGTATGAAATGAGAGTTTTTAGTTGTTCCGAATGACAACGGCATTTCCCAAATGAATTTGTCATCAAAATTGCCATCTAACTAGCTCATTCCAAGGTTCTTTGGTTTGTAAACCTTAACTGAGAATAAGAGATCAGAACTTTTGTTGGGCATAGGCTTACATTGAGGCTGTATCGGAAGACACTCAGATATTGAAGCCAGTTGAGCCACGCGCCCATCGAACCCAAATTGACTAGAAGGCCACCAAATACCTTAAAAAAGAAACAAAAATTAATTTACTTTTAGGGGTTGGTTGGATTTCTTTAAGATAACCGATTTCCCTTATCTAATGAACGTTCTCTTTATTCATATTGTTGTCCTAGTTTATTACCGATTTTAATTGCCTTCTTCTTGTACACATGCCGAATTGCAGTAAGCTGTCTATCTACAGGAAAATTTAGTTTGGAAATCGAGTCATTGATGAATGGAATCGACTCCCTGGAAGTGTTATTCAGGCTGAAAGTATAAATGCCTTCAAAGGCAAGCTTGATGGCTGCTTGAAGCAGGGCAGAGGTTTGAAATAAGCAGTGCTGCTTTTTCTCCTGTTGAACCGTCAGTATGCGTGAGGGAGGACTGACAGTGGACGGTAAACTATAGTAAACTAATGTCAACTATACTAATCTGATATAAATTGCAGTGAAAACTGCTAGCATACCATCATGAAGCCGTAGCAGACGGCTACGAGAAGATTTGCGACTGCGTAGACCCTGACAACCGCGCTAATGACGAAACATATCGCTGACGCACATATTGTAGTCATCAACAAGACGAGGAAGTATATGAAGAACTTTGCAATGCTTTGCTGCAAACCTGTTTATCACAGATACATGAAGCTTCTGAAGCCCCGCCATCATCAAAAATGTATCATCACAAGTTGTAAAAAAAATATGAAGTTTGCAGTGCAAAAATATATTCTGTCAAGCTAAGCATAATTTTTTTTTAGAACCTTCTGGATCACATAGTGATTTGTAAGCATATATAATCTGCAAATAACTGACGAAGTACCGTACTATTAACTTACTCCAGTGATTTTATTTTTAAAAAGATCTATTTGTATAAAGATGGCAAGTTGAAACCATAAGTTCCGTATTCCCCTTTTTCTTCACAGTGTGCATGTACTCATTGGAGGTTTATACCAACAGTATTTAAATTTACTTGTTATTTTCCGTTCCTGTCAAAGTGGTATTAGGATGAAATATAACTTTTACATACCGACGATGAAGTATGTGATGACAGAGAATATGGCAGTTGGTATGACACGCATTGGAATCAGATCACAGACAACCTTGGCACAGAAGTACGCAGAGACTCGATAGAACCCGCTCGACGCCTCGTGACTACATAACACATATAATCAAAGCTCGAATTTAGTTTATCTGTACCATGGAAGTTATGATACAGAATTTAAATGGATACATGAAATGTGTCAAATACAAAAATACCAAACTAAAAATTATAATCTTGCTGACTACTACAACCAAAATTACTTTTAAAGACAATGTCCACGTAGCTGCCAAGGAGAGATTATAACACCATCTCTCGTTGTAAGCGCATTATAGAAGTTGAAAGCTTATATTGGTATTCACCATTGCAAGTTAACCTCGAGTTGGCTCAATCGGCGGATTGAGTGACGTCACGCTAGGCGTAGGAGATTGAAAACGGTCGCTCTCAACTCGCGGATTGACCAACTCGAGGTTAACTCGCAATGGTGGGTACGGATGTTACTATTAATGCTCATAACAAAAAGTTGAAGTTGACTCAGTTAAAAAGTAGAAGCATAAGTCTAGAAGTTGAAACTAAACTAAACTAACTGCCTTTCTGACGTCTATTTTGTTAATATCCATGTTTCACATAGGTTAAACGTTTTGCGCCCCGGTGAGGACTGCTGGAGCTGAGTTTTTACGACCGGCTAGTCTTTCTTGACGCAACAAATAAATAATTATCTGGCACCGGGTCAGCAGCTAGCGACACTTGTGTGTTTAACAGCCTTGCTGTAGGGCCTGTAACACATGGTTTCATAGTTTCCGGTACGTTACAATTGAAGATCAAGGCTCATTTAATTAAATATAAGCGTTTTGAAAAATAAAAGTTTAAAGGCTGCCATAATACGCCTAGTAAAAAGTAGGTTAAAAACTGAATAAAAAGAAGAAGTGTGACTTGCACAAAAATGACGCGCTCGCTGATGAACAATTCGACAGCCGTCAGGTTGCTAAACATCTGGTTGATGATCGCACTGAACAGAAATCCGACCCTACACGCAAACACCCAAGTCACATTTTAAAACCTAACACATTTTAACCCTGCTGAATTCAAAACAACGAGACCTTCCTGTGTTTTGCAAGTACGAGCAATAGGCCGATAGTTTAAATAAGCAAAGATGAAAAAAGTTGTACGGAGATGAATAGTCTGCCATCTTTTATGAAAACTTTTTGTTTTTTGTTTGCTGTTTCGATAAAATTATGTTAAATAGTCTCACTATCTTGGTACACCCTGTAGGCCTACATGTATGTGTTGTATTGTTGACATCTGAAGTTTTGAAGATGGATAAATGAACTTGTTTTGCATGTGGCAAGTTTAGGCTAGGACTGTCCCTACTCCCCCCCTGCCCCCCCCCCCCCCGGTAGTGAGTTCCAGATCTGAGCAAAAACGAAATACGAGTTTGGTGGAATTTGGTTGAGTAAGGGGCTTGAGACCTCTCCCCCGCCCCCCCCCCCCCCGGTAATGGAAGGCTGGGACAGCCGCCGCCTAGGCTCACCTGTCCTGTATCTCGTTAGAGGCGTCCATGACGTCATTGCCCAGACGCAGATAGATGAGGCCGTAGAGGACTGCTAAGGAAGTTTGAACCACTATCTGAAAGCCATATTTGACATCTACTTAATGTCAGCAGTTCTTTGTATGCAAGCGGCAGACTACAATTTTTACTGTGTCGACTACATTCCCAAAGTAGGCCTACATCTACGTGTTTATTTTGAAGTGCATAAAATGTTTCAAAAGACTGTCATAAATGAACCTCTTCGTACCATTCATGGCTACAGAAGTAGTTAACGATTTCTTATGTAAATCATCAATTTATAAAACATGCAAAGTCTTCAGCCATAACTGATCATCGACCATCTTTCAGGCTAAAATCTCCAACCTTCGACCAACCTTGAAAATAGAAGTTTGCGGGTTGCGTAGCGTGTTGGCAAGCGCGCGTTTTGAAACGTACCGCAGCTGAATTCAACACACAAATATTCATTCTGTCAATTTTCTGACAGAGGTTAATAAGGACAGATAATCTGTAGAGGTCAGTGAAACCTGTAACTCCCATGTACTAGCAAGCCAGCCATTAACACACACATTCAGCAGATCGAGTTAGAGATGTAAGGGCATTCACGCTGATACAAAGGGTTCACTGCTGCGTAGGAAGAGAAAGAGACAAACCATGAATACAGAGTGTGCCTCACACTTAAAGAACTGCTTAATTGATGTCATCGGTATGTGTTGTTATGACACGTGAATAGAAAATATTTATAAGCAACTATGTGATGAGTATCTCTAACGATGCTTTCGAACCTCTTAGTCTCTGAAAAGTGTCAAATATATGTCCGCTTGTCAATAAATACAAAAAGAAATGAACGCAAAAAACAGACAAAATAAAAAATTGTATCCGCCTAGACGCTGCCTTTTGTACGCTGAGCGCGGGGGGGGGGGAAGGGTTGAAAGAAGAGAAGGAGGAGTACGGACAGAAGGCAAACAATTATTTGTAGCAGTGGTAGTCAAAGATATGATGCATGTACTATGCTGCATGCCTATGTTGCAACTAAAGCCATTTGATTGACTACTGAAGGATCACAGTAACAAAACAGAGGTCGCCGATGACGTTATTGGATGCTGAAACGGACTCTAAACGCATTCTTATTATCATTACTATAGAAAAAGAATGCAGGAGGATTGCCTGCATGATGAATGTGGTAGCGTATTCACCCTTCGTAAGAACCACTTCAGTTAAATTATGTTCTCTTTCCTCAAACGCTGCCAGAATTAACATCAAGTCCTGGTTGACACTAAATAACAAAAAACATCTTTGAGTCAAAGTAAATCAACCAAAAAACTATTAATATTTACATAACACAATTTTATGGAGTATATTGCCGTTTGCAAAAACACTCTAGCCCCCGGAACCGTTTTGGAAAGAAATTTGACTAACTAAAATTAATTGAATATAGTTAAATTTTTTTAATGTTGACAATAATTAGCAAATTAAATGATCAAATCCTCCGCCCCTCAAAAACATCAAGTTTAGAAACGTCAGTTAAAGTAAACGTTCTCATTCCATTCACTCACCGCTGAAACCATTTTGAATCTCGATAGCTGTCCGCCAAGACTTCAGCCAGTGAATTATTCGCTTCATGTGGAGACCGACAGTCACTGTTGTTCTCTGCAGTGGAGTCTTGTTCTGTGAACACACGTTAGATCTATTTGTGAATAAACTTTGGATATAACAAACTACGGAGTCCAGCCGCAATCATTTCTTTTCCGGGATAGTATATGAGCATTAATCATACAATCTTAATCCAATCTCTTCATTGTTTATATAAGGTCAAATGTATGCTATTAAACAATTGACGAATGCACCACATAGGCTGGTTTCTCCAACATAGATTTAATGGTGGTTCAGGATTTAGCACATGCAAAAGATTAAATCCTGAACCATCATTAAATCCGTGTTGGAGAAACCAGCCTTTAGTGTATTCTATTTTGCAGCAAGTAATGTCAAAATAAAAAGCGCATTTTCATTCATGCTATATATATTGTACCTAGGTTCTAGTTCATGCCATGTATATTGTACCTAGGTTCTAGTTCATGCCATGTATATTGTACCTAGGTTCTAGTTCATGCCATGTGTATTGTACCTAGGTTCTAGTTCATGCCATGTATATTGTACCTAGGTTCTAGTTCATGCCATGTGTATTGTACCTAGGTTCTAGTTCATGCCATGTGTATTGTACCTAAAAAGCTTCACTTATAGTACGCAATCTCCACTGCTTATAAAATAACAATGATAACAAAATTATTAAGTTCTACTCATCGATCTTACCTCCGTGCAATTTCTTCACTGCCGTAGAATCGCCATTAATAACGTCGAGAAAGAAATCTGATGGGTTATCATACTGCTCGCACTCATAACCTGCATGCGATAATAATCACAATGAAGCTTATTTTAGAAAGCTAAAATTTTGTAATAGACCCAGCCATGCACATTGTCAATCCCCCCAAAAAAAAAGTTCAGCTTTCACAGCAGCAAAACGCACAAGCATAGTGGCAGAGTACAAAAAGTATCAGACACATATCAGTTTTTGAACTTCCAGAGGACCAGAATGCAATACAAAAAGTTCAACGTAAATGCCAGTCCCTGAGCATACAGTGCAACACTACAATAAAAATACCAGTCCTTGAACTTCCAGTATAGTAGATACCAATTTCACTCAAGAACTTTCGAAAGACAGTACTAAAGTACTAAATATTAAAATACCAGTTTTGAACTTTTGGTATTGTAGATTACGAGTATCGTACAGACCAATGAGACTAAAGTACTGAAGGGCCTCCTGTGCCGGTCCGTGGTAGACCGTACGCCCTGCAGCCAGCAGCATCAGGCGGTCAAACTGTTTGTAGATCGAGTAGCGAGGCTGGTGGATGGAGAATATGATCGTGCGACCTCGCAATGATAACCTGCATCACACATTATAGAAGTTCACATTAATTCAATTTGAAGCACACGAATCCACAACTAAAATTTTCACATAGAAGAGAGATTTTCGTTGGAGAGATTTTCAGCGTGGAACCCTCTCAGTGTACATAGTGCCACAAAAAAAAACCCCTAGCAGGATCGTGATAATTCAGCCAAAAATGGATATTTTTGCTTCATCTTTTCAGGGATTGTACCTGATATAATTAGACACAGTTTCTGAAGATTGCACTTGAAAATCTGCCTGCATTCAAAAGTTATGAAACTTTTACCAAAAACTGTTTAAAAATCGTTTTAACTAACACAGTGATGCCTGCAAATAGCATTTGATACTAGAATACTAGAATATTCCTAGGATATTTCCACGATCAACTCTCCCAGTACTTTTAGTACAAATTGAGCCCTCATAATGTACATTAGGCCATTTAGCGTTACGTAGTAATAAGCAATTGCGTGCATGTAATTGCTGAATAATTTTGAATGGCACAATTCTGGATAAGGACTGCTGTTTTCGCAATCTGCTTTTTCGCACTTAGTTATGGTCATAACCCACTTTGAGCAATAAGACATCATTGAGATTAATATTAATAAGAATTATTTTAACCAAAATTTATTTATTGTCAGAATGGTCTCAGGAGTGTTTTCCAATGGGATGATGATCATCACCATCCCATTGGAAAA
>JAQIWG010002725.1:0-19611 GCA_034695025.1 Chamaedrilus cognettii | reverse complement strand
GCCCCGCCATTTCCACCCCCCCCCCCCCCACATCGACCTCTGGGCGAACCCTCAAGGGGTCATCACCTTTCTGGACAGCGAACCTGGAGGGGCACTTCTTCTCTAGAAGAAGAGGAGTCAAAATAACAACAACATCATTTATGCCAGGAGTGTTAACGCTTGATTTAAACTTCAGTGATCTATCTGCTTTAATTTAATATATTGAAACTTCAGTTTTTTGCTCAGCTCTCAGCGTCATAAGCCCCAAAAGTTTGTGCAATACATGGGCTATCCTGCATATTTTCTGTTTTGAACATTTTCAACAGTATAATGGGGTTCCCTTCATACGGTCTGTTTCAGTTGAAGTGGAAGATAAGGTAATTGATGGGGAGCCAACGACGCCTTTTGAGCTGACTTGTTCAGTTGTCGAGGGATCCCCAGTCACTTGGACGTTCATGGACAAGACCGTCGTTGACAAGGATAAAGAGTACCAGATTTTTAAAGATAACAGTACTCTCAGGGTTCTTAAAGTTGGTGAGTTTCACCTGTTTAATGGAATTTTAACGTGTGAAACTTGCACATTTAATCATATGTTTATTATGTTTTCATAAAAAATAGCGAGATTTTTAGATTTTTGTACTGTAGGCTTTATAGTATACATAATATAAAATATATATTTTATATTTATTAAATTGTGTACCGTACCAGATTACTTGAATGAATTTGAGGTTAATAAAATTTAATCTCATTTAAATGGTCACCTAGTACAGTTAAACGATCAAGCCTATGTCTGCTGGACTGTATCAACTGCCTTTTGGAAGCAAAATAAATGGATAATTACCCTAATTGCGAAGTAAATGTACCTGTACCAGTACTCTAAATTTACTAAGTGTATCATAAAGAAATCCACATTTTTAATTCTATTTAAATAATATTTGAAACTGTAGCCGAAATAGCTCTTGTTAATTATTTGAATTTATAGTAATAATATCATTAAGACCCTTGAAGTGAAATTTAGTAAAAGTTTGTGCACTTCGTGCTTGACTGTGGAATTTTGATAAATTGTTGCAAAGTTAGTTTAAATGATTTTAATTAAGTTTGTAAAGCTTAGAGTTGTTGATATATGAATTGTGCGATGTGTGATATGTGCAGAAAAAGCCTTTGTTGGTGTCTACAACTGTAGCCGTTTAAATGTGACGGAGAAGTCTTTTAATCTTCTAGGTAATACATTTGTATGCAATCTAATATTTTTCAGCTTCTTGTTTGAAAGCATTAGTTATGAAGGAATTTTGACAACGATCGATTATTACTATTTGAAGCAGCTAGATCGTTGTAAGTTGTCATGTTATGTTTTGCGTATACTTCATTATCTTTTTATTTATTACTATATTCAATAATTTTGAAAAATATCTAAGAATTTCTTGATAGCGAGGCGCTGTGGCGTAGTAGTTAAGAACTAAGAGTCCAGAGGACCTGAGTTCTAGTTTTCGCTCTGGCAACTATGAAACCATGCATTACAGGCCCTTCAGCAAACTGTTATACACACAAGTGTCACAAGCTGCTAACCTTGTGCCAGATAATTATTTGTTTGGTTGTCGTCAGGAAGGGCATCTGGCCATAAAAACTCAGCTCCAGCAGTCCTCATCAGATACAAAACGTATTGCCTATGTGAAAACATGGACATTAACATAATAGATGTAGAAAAGTTGGGTAGTCAGTTAATTTTTATCCAAGAAATACTTCATGTGATGAATCATTTTTAGGAATTTCAAAATTTATTTAACATCACCATCCCGTAAGGCACTGGGGTATACTGTTGCAGTGAAGCCGTACGTAACGCCGTTTGAAAAGCCGCGCAACGTCATCCAGGACGACCCGATGAAGATTGAGTGCAAGGCGTGGGGAATTCCCGAGCCGACGATTACCTGGTTCTTCAACGGAACACAGGTTTGGAACCTTTTCGTACTTGTGAGCAGTGCCGTAGTTGCCTTGCGACGCCCCAGAAACCTTTCTGTCAGGCCACTCAAGTTTAAAACAGCGTCCAACCCGGGGCCGCTCCAGTGTGGATAACGCAAACGTGAAACGATGGTCAAAGGGCCGATGCACGTGAAATGACGGCTGTTTCTCGCTGTGGCAGAAAAGACTACAGCACTGCTTGTAAGGGCTACTTAGTGTCGCAACAGGCCCAATCAATGCTAGTAACGGATTGCCACAGCGAAGCAGGTTTAGGTTTTGAAGGGCGTATAAACGTTATGTTGAAATTTGTTGGGGCATATATAATGTATGGACTAAATACTAAATATATATTTAAATGGGGTGTTTATGATCATATATCCCTCCGGTTAGCCCTTTGTATTGGATGGGCTATGCTCGTATCTGACATTTCTATTATTTCATTCCTCCTTTACCAAAATCCGTCATTTGTATTTTGGTAATTACAAAATTTTGATAGCGCATGTGCAAAATGTCAAAACTCGCAAGTTCTCTACCCCGCAGTGGGCTTTGGTGAAGTTTTAGAGCCGAAATAAGGCCCAATTATGCAGGCCAATTGCAGCCCTTCATCCCTTCGAGGTCGGTAAATAGTGCCCGAGTTACATTGGGGCATCAGAAGCGAGATCAGGCCGTCTAACTGTAGAACGCCTGATGATGCGTTGTCAGCGACGAACATGATCGCTGACGACGCGTGCGAGTTACATTGGATCATCACATCTGATTCAGGCCGTCGTCGCTTGAACTACCATGCAAATGTAAGCACCACTGCTTACACGAAAACCTGTCTTCAGCGATGATCGGTCATCGCTGACGATGCAAAGCGATACATTGGGTCATCAGGGTGGATTCGCTGAAGAATTCTACGGGTAGACGGCCTGATGCCGCTTCTGATGACCAAATGTAACTCTATCTTTTAGTTGAAGCAGTTCAATGACACAGAGCTAACTTTGCGAACTAACCAGGGTTGGTTCCAAAGCGCCTCTAAGCTGAGCTCAACGACACCAGACTACATATACGATCACCCTCTGCAGGTCGGGGAACAAAGAATTGGCTTGCAGCCCAAAGCTCTCAGGCAGAGTCGTAAAGAGAGGCGAGTAAGGAGCAGGCAACTAAAGAAGGGGGAGCGGTGTGGGTTCCCTTGCACAGAACTGGATTGTATGAAGTCTTTGTGCTACACACGGCCCCTAAACTTCAAAAAACAAAGACAAATACATATACAATCGTCTCGCACTACAGCGTCCCTTGTGTGTCTCTGTGCTGTAAACAGCAAGAAAACTAGCAAACATTACAACTCTGCTGCGACCACTTGTTGCAGGTCGTGCCCGAGGGATCTGACGGGAACATCGCCCTCACCAACACAACACTCGAGAACTCCACGCTCGGCTTTAAGAGGATGCAGGAGAACGCTGGGGGGAACTACACGTGCTACGCCACCAGCACGATCCAAAACATACCCTACGTGTTCAATGCCACGCTGCTCGTCACCGTGAAAGGTAATAGCGCAGCCTGCTCGCAGAAAGGATGGCAGGATTGTTTTTGGAGTGTCTTTTTGAAATTTTTGAATATTTTGTATGAAAATGTGTAGTGAATAGTTTAAACGTTGTTGTGAAAAAATAAAGCAACAAATAAAATTTAAATATATGTATTTTTAAATTTAAACATTGTTGTCAAAAACATTTAATAGTTCAAAATTGTGTGTGAATAGTTTTGGTTGGACTGATAGATAAACCCTCCAGTTTTCAAGACGTCATTGATTTATTGAACGCTAGCTTACATAACACTTGTTTTCTTTTATTAGTGCTCGTTAAAGCTTATAACTGTTTTATAGATGTCAACAGCCTGCTAAATAAAAATGTTTGTCGGCTTGCAAAAAGCGGCAATTTTATTTCTAACTTGTGCTATGCTAGCCTACAGCTAGATGTACCGCAGTGCTGGAGTGGGTGTCAGGATTTTATGAGATTGCAAATTGTGGAAAAAGGGAAAAAGTGAGGGGCAACAGGCATTAGAAAAGTGGGGAAGCAAGGTCTGAGTTGTGGGGGCAGTGTCTCCTTTTGCCTCCCCATAGTGCCGCCCCTGCGAAGTCCTGGTTGTGCCTACAGTGCAGTGCGAGGCTTAGCCATGCCTCTACGGCGACTATCAACCTTACATATTTAGAGGGAACGTTGTTTGTGACACATCGCATTTGACATGCGGTCTGTATAGTATGGACAGCACTCGTGGACAAGCCGGGGAACAAAGAATTGGCTTACAGCTTGGCGCTCCCCGGGAGAGTCATACAAGGCAAATATAGAGGGGCTGAGCGGTTCTGTGCGTGGCCCTCCACACAGAACTGGACTGTAATAGTCTTCGTTACCACACACAGTTCTTAAAATCTCCAAACGGAAGTGCACGTGGATGGTGTGTGTCGTAACCGTGTGGCTGTGTGTGTGACACTGTGTCATTGTGTGCAGTGTGTGTGGTGTGTGTGCAGTGCTATGTGTGTCTGGTGCATATAATTGTGTGGTGTGTGTGTGATGTGTGTCATTGTGTGCGGTGTGTGTGTGGTGTGTGTCATTATGTACGGTGTGTGTACGGTGACTGTGTGTGCAGTGTGTGTGTGCGGTGTGTGCAGACAAGTACGCTGCGCTTTGGCCATTCCTGGGGATCTGCGTGGAGGTAGCGGTACTCTGCGCCATCATCCTCATCTATGAGAAGCGCCGCGCCAAGCGTATCGAGCAGGAGGAGCGTGCCGAGGAGGCTGCACACCTGTTAGCGCTATTCTCTACACCATTCACTACACTTTATGCTACTCTATAGTCTACTCTCTGTGTGCGCTACACTACTCTGTGCAACTTTCACACTCTGCTACACTGTACGATTAGAGTACTCCACTCTACTACTCTTTACTAGTCTCTACACTACACTACACGGTGTTCCAAAAAACCGAAAACGCTTTTTAATGGTCGTGTATCAATGATGGATAGAATTGCGTAAAATTTTAACATGTTTTGCTCAAACGATGAAGGCACACATCTAAGCTCCCCAAATTCGGAACTACAAGGTATTTGCCCTTAGTATTGACACGAGCGAGTGTGCAGAGGTGCACTTCCATGCTGCGTTCTTGATTACACACTCAGTGAATTCGTTCAACGTTCTCACTTTCACTGCTGAATTATTCTACTCTGGAGTGCATCGACTTTCTTAGTAATATATGTGTACATAATGTCGTGCATCTTCAACCGATTTTAAAAGTAAGTGTTGTTGCATTTCTGATGACAGGGTTGTTGACGGTTTAAAGGCTTGGTGTCCTTTATCAGCTGCAGCACAGCCTTGCGGGAGCGGTGTATTAGTGGAGCGCTCACAAAATTAGATTTCAATATTCTGCTACAATTGCGGTTGAAACTCTGTAAATTTCATAGAAATACCCAGTATATTGGCAACGCTACTTCGTTTAGCGATAAGAGGTTCCAGTTTTTTTGGAGCACTGTGTATATTACTCTGTTCGCCACTATATATACCCCACACTACTGTATGCTTTACTCTACACTTTTCCACCTTATGCTGCTATCCACACTGCTTTCTACATTGTAGTACTCTCTGCAGTTCTTTCCACACTATATTACTCTACAATGCTCTCTATAGTGTAGAACTCTATTCTCTGCAATACTCTATACACATGTGCACTTCCCTCTACACTATCATGCGACTACTTTATACCGTACAGTACTTTATCATTGCACTACTATCTATGCTGCTCTCTACTTCCTCATTTCGCATCATTTCATACCTTCAGTTGATATCACGCTAAGCTCGTAAGAGTACATCATGGACAATGGACATCTTAGAAAAACACATTAATTTTGATGGCAAATAAATATGACTTCGTGCGATTTAAAAATTGATTTCTACTTTTCGTATGCCTGAAATTGTCAAAAATTGTCAGCAATTTAAAATTTAAATAAATATAAAATGATGCATTTATGAAAAATTCATGTAAATTACTGTTACGACGTCGCTGTGTGTGTGCAGGAACGCCAATAACGACACGAAGGCTCCTCTTGGAGACGACGTGAGACAACGAAAGTGAACACTGAAGTCAAACGATACTCTGCTTGCCGCAGTTAGATGTTGAGAACTGACTGACACTGTTTGAGACAATGGAACTTATATGAATGAGCACTGTTCGGATTGTGGTGCTGTGTTTTTAGTCACGCTACGGTTCAAGACAAATTATAACATCCATTGTTGCAGCTTTACGTTCTTCATAGAATGAGCTTATAGCTGAAAAGTTTTTGTGATTACCGGTATGTGATTACTAATCATTTCTAGTTATAAATTTACTCGCTGATTTCTAGGTCCTTAATATTCATGGATGAGAAAAAAGCTGAAGGATTGAATAAATAATTTAGTTGTGGACTAATTAGTGAATGCCTTGGAGGCGCTTTTTTGTGTTTCAGTTTGTTGCTCGTTCAAATGTAGGACATGTTACTAATTATATGTTGATTTTAAAGTTCATTTACTCTGCAAGCATAACAATTTAAGCCAAACTATATATTTTTTGTTACTCTTTCGTTACTATACCATAGAGCTCGGATAAATATAAATTATTGCAGATTTATGCGAAGATATTGCTGTTAATAGTATTTGTTATAGATATTTTGGTTATTTCTTTTTATTCACAATTGCAAACAAATTCTAAGTATGTGAAAGTACCTCTTGCCTAAAAATTGCATCAAGATCAGCGCTCATTGTGCTTCCTCTCAAATTTAAATCTCTTGGTTTGGATGGTCCTCAATAACTGTGAGGCCCATTTGCATTAAGCATTGTTTGGGACATAAAAAGTTATATATACTTGTGTGAAATAATGTTTTTTGTCAAATAAATGATAGTGAAGCTAGTGCAGCTAATTGGTTTTTGGGAAGCAGAGTGAAGCTAATTGGTTTGCCAAAGTTCATTCATCAGTAATTTTAAACATGTCATGGTATCTTCATTATGCCATAAAAAGGTGGTGGCCTTCTGCAAGGGAAAAGTTAATGCAACTGATTCATTAGAGCTAGTATATCGAACATTTATGATATTCAGTTGATTTCAAAGTAGCTTTTGACAAGATGCGAAAATTGTACTTTTTTGATGATGCTTTTTTTCTACAGATATTCCATCCTGAGTTGTTGTCTTCAAAACGGTTCATATAAATTTATATTCTTTAGTGTATTAAAACGTTTAGTGAGAGTGAAAATTATTTCGTAGTTTGTTACAATTTGAAATAAATCATGTATCGTATCCATCAAAATAGATGATGCATTAGAATGATATGGATGATGTTCGATGATTTTGGTATGTCGGTAAGCAAGTCGTCAATTATGCTCAATCCTCATTTTCTCTTGTTGCGGTTTTCAATAAAGAGCAAACATACACAGCGAGAATTAAAAAAATTCGTTTCAACCTGCTAATGTGATCGTCTGCTAGTTATTAGCCAGTCAATTAATGCACTGTGGGGCAAATATCCTCCCCAAAAATTCATCTGTATTTGCGTGGCTACATTCAACTTTGAGTGAACAAAAATGGAGTCTTCAATATCCGAATTAACCTCAACAGCAACAACCTCAACTACTGTAGAACATGAAATTTTCGCATGCATGTAAATCTGGCGAATTTCGCGAATCGGCAAAACTCGCAAAAATTACATATGCCAAAATAAAGCTGCAGAAGCTAATTATAATCGGCTCTCCTCAAAAATGCAAAAATTAAGTGCAGCTAAATTTAGTTGATCCAAAGCTGCCAAAATAACATGCCGAAATTTTTCTATTTTAAAAAGTATCACATTATACTATTTTTTTTTTTTATTTCTCATTGAAAAAAATTTCTTGTATGTACATGTATGCACGATGCATGATGGATGATTCCTCATCATTGTAAATGTAGGCTACTTTTTGAAAATTTACTGTGATAAATGCATGTTCACATTTAAGTATAGAATAAAAATAATAATAGACTACATTGTAGCCAATAGCAGAACATTATAATTCATAGATAAGAATTAAATTTTTACAATCTGCTACCGGTATTAGGCCTACAATCTTTGAATAGAGCTCTGAACACAGCTTAGCGGGTGGATTCTATAGTCGTTCCTTTGTTCCCACCTTTACCTTTATCTTTGCTTAGTAGACAATTTAGCAGCAGCCCATAACTGCCATTCAAAGAAGCATTTTGTTTGGTCCATTTAAAATAATATACAACGTCATTAAATAAGTATGACGTCATAGATTTCGAGCAAAATTATTTTTTTCGACACTGAATTCAAATTAACGTCATTATTTCTCCAAATTAATTTGTTTTGTTTAGTAATTCATGAACATATTGCTTGATTTTTGGTTTCTGCGAGCAGTGCAATAGAGTACTACAGAGTTGGCACAAAACGTTTCACTACCAAAGTTACATTTAGCAAGATTGCATTTATGCCCATTGCACAAGCTGACAATCAATCTCCACTTGACAAGTACTCTTGTCTTACTTCAGGCTACATACATCTGTGATCAGATGCCTAGGCATATGGTCTTTTACGACCTCCGGAAATGTAATCCGCGAAAACGTTCACCGAATTCTAAAATGATGAACTTGAAGTTTGTCACCGGAGGAGTCCGACAGAGAGCAAGAGAGGATATCGACCAGAGGACAGATTTTTAGTTCAGCTTCGTTGACACGATAAAACAAAAAGTGTAAAACATTATTTCGCGTGCTTATGATGCTGGCAAATTCTGCGAATCGATCAAACTCGCGAAAATTACATGCGCCAAAATAAAGCTGCAGAATCTATAATGGGCAGGCCTCAAAAAAGCAAAAATTAAATGCAATAGATTTTCTGAGAGGCAAAACCGTCAAAATAACATGCCGCAAATATTTCACGTTTTACACTATCGTACTTTGTTGTGTAGCATGTAAAATGTAGCATGTAAATGTCTGATGAAAGTTGGAGCACTCGAAACGTTAAATCTTGTTCAAAAGTTACTGGATTTTGTCAAAAAATTTATACACGACAACTGTACAGCAGTCATTTTAATCACATTTTGAATTTTTTAAGAAATGTAAGGCATTTCTTCAAAATAATGCGTTAAAAAACAGTAACGAAAAATAAGCATTTTCAACATTTGTTCCAAAGGACTGTGTGCCTGCAATCAACTGACAAACAAGAAGACAAGAAAATTCAGATGAAGATGGTGTTCAAAGTGTCCACCTTGTTCGCCAACACGTAGTCAAAGACGTGATCTCTCAGATAGTTATTATGTGGGGTGTAGACTCTACTAAATGAGCGTGCTTAGCATACAGGCATTCGTAACGTTAATCACCTGAGGAACAGTCTGCTTGAAGAGTGGCAGCTGCTTAAATACAAAATCATCCATCAGGCAATCAACCAGTGGCATCCACGTCTTCTATCCTATGCCTGCAAACACTGAGGACACCTTGAACACCAGCTGTGAATGAATTTTTTTGACCTCCCATGAATTTTCTTGAACAAGCACACAATACTTTCCAACTGTTGGATGTTGGAACTAGAATATGCATTTTTCGGTACTTCTTAAAGCTCATATAATAGTTATAAAATGCCTTAATTTTCTTTACATATGTACAGATTAGTGTTGACATAGCTGCGGTAGTAATGTATAAAGTTTTTTTTACAAATCCGATCATTGTTGACCTCTATATATCGTTTCGAGGTGTTCCAGTTTTCATCGAAACACGGTATATGACAATTTAGTGCTCAAAGCAGAAAATTTAAGGTGGGGGTGTGGAGCAAATTTTTAAGTTGGGGGGTTAGTTTCGCTAGTGAAAGGATCGGATTCACCATTGGAGAGTCACAGATGGGATTCCAAAGTGGGGGGTTAACCTCGAATGGTGGCCGTATTGGGTTGGAACTTAAATGCTGTATAATGACAATAATTTAGCTCATGATCGAGGTTTAGCGATGGTACACCAATGTTACCTCACGGGGGTCAAAATTTTAAAATCGATCCTCTTGAAATACTTCTTTAGGTAGAAATTGAGAACCCCCAAATAATTTCTCATACAGGGGGGTTTTGAATCGAGCTCCTAAGCTCTTTTTCAAAGGTGGGGTCCAACCCCCGTGGCGCTTCGAGTCCTGCTGCGACCAATCAGCATTGCAATCATATCTCATGGCTTTGCCCATTTGAAAGTTCACATTTTTGAAAGATCAAAAGCAGTCTGAATAAAAAGCAGAAAGAGGGTCTCCCTTCCCTTAACGGTCAGACTGCTTTTGATCTTTAAAAATTAACCTTTCTAGTTGAAAAACTAAGGAGCTTTGTTTGCTGTAACAAATTCACAATGTTCAATGTTGCTTTCCAATATTTTACTGTCCTCTTGATCGACAAAGTAGAATGCCAATGACCAGTATCATCTCCAGCAGAGCTACGATCAGACAACACCAAAACAGAAATCTGTCAACGACGTACACCACTTGACGCCAATCATTTCTGATGTCAGAATCCAGTCCCCTATCCTCATGCTTGGTAATTATTGTCTTCAAATCTCTAAGCATCTCTTCCGTGATGCTCAGTTGACGTTCTTCGACGTTGATCGACAGATCCAAATCACTTCTAGAGGCATCGGCCTTTCTCGCACAACGCGGACAGTCTTCTGCATCCAGCTTTTTCATGATGTCAGTGCTTCTAGAAGACATTAGATCAGTTGGAAGTACATCGCAGCGGTCGTGAAAGTTTCCCGCAAGCGTACGATACTGCGTTCCTGCCTCGCTGGTGATGTTTATACCATTCTGTTGCGTCATAGTGAAGGTGTCTAGATACTCGTGTGCACTCAGTTCTGCCGGAACAACATCGCAGCGGCCTCGCTGGTCTTCCATTGGTGGAAGGTAATCTTGCGTATCGCGCCGCCAACCTCTTTTGCGATCAGAGAACGATTTCAGAGGGAATTCATCGGGGGTCTCGAGATTGATGCACAAAGCGCGGGAGGCTGATTTTCGGCGCGTTTCTCTCACGTGTGTTTTGTTCAGAGTGGTATGGGCTTCCGGACATCCAACTATCTTAGCGAGACGATCGAGGGCAAGGGAACGAAGCCAGCCAGGTACTTCCTTCCATCGAAATCCTTCCTGACGCAGCTTGCGCAAGTAGACGGTCATCACGGTAGACAGGGAGAGTGCAATCATCGATGACACTAAGTGGATGCCTAAACAATGGCAAATCGGTTTACAGTGTGAGCCAAAGTATGGACAAGAGTTTGTTACTCTCTAGCCTTGGTGGGCCTATGTAAATTTTTTATATAAATTATACAAGTATATAAACAAAACTGTACACCTATATAATTAGGCCTACATGTACTAGTTAACGCTAATGAATTTGCAAGTCTGACTTTGTCAAATTTGATGAAACTTGAGTCAAATTTTTAAAAAACATGGTGCTTATTTATTTTGCTGACGGGGGAGTAGAATCTTGGTCTATGGCTCTCCCCTCTCCTCTAGGCTACATGTGCTCGTCTGGCAGTGTCACTAAACAATTTCGGGCAGCACAATATTATGCTCCTAAAAAAACTCAAAAGTGCATATTTTCTGTTCTTTCTTTCGTTGGCGAAAGGAAATAACAATTCAATCCTTAAACATTGAACATAGTTATGTTAACAAAGACGAAAATAAAATCTTCTTTAAAAAAATTGAATAAACAGAATAAATAACTGTTAATTAACATGTTATTATAATGACATATCAATTTGTTTGGGCCACCCTGTATATTTAACAAAATTACATATAACGGGCTTGACTACAAACGCGCGTGATCACATCACATCGTTTAAATGCAATCATTATTACAATAGACACACTAGCCAATACCAGGGCATATCTTAAAAGAAAATTTGGTAACTGCATATTTATCAAATTTAGCTAGATTTTAGAAAGCACTATTTAGTCAATTTACAACTGCACGATAAACTTTTACTAGGCCTACTGCACACAAAATCAGCTTTACAACTGCACAATGATGTCACCTAGTGAAAATTTAGCATAACAACTCATGGATCTTACCAACGATTGCCACAAATTCAGAGTTTCCCAAAACGTTCTCCGCCAATTTCATCACGAACAGCGCGTACGCGATGAGAGCCAATACGCCCAGTGACAACTTTTCCTCCGCTCCGGGCGGCAGGAAGTATACCAGCAGGCTGAGGCCTGTTAGGCAGGCAGAGGGCAAGACTGTGCTGAGCGCGTGGCCTAGCGTGCGCCGCTGGAGGAGAATGGTGACGGTGACGTCAGCGTAGGCCGCGTGCCCGGGCGCACGAGCCGCGACAGAGCGCTGCACATCGGTGCTAACGACCGCCCACGCGCCGTGCGTGACGTAGTCAGTCATGTTGACGTCAGCGCGACTCGGTATGACGTCAACCTTCAAGCGAAGATCAAAATTAAGCATTGTACATGCATTTAACTAAGGTGTTGCAACATCGAAGTCTGTAATCATTGAATAGGCTTATAACGATTATCTTCGACCAGTTGAAACTGCAATCTCATCCAGTAAAATGAGATAATTCTATGCATAAATTTTTTGGGGTATTTTAGGGACTGTGTGTAGCACAAAGAGTATAATACGGTCTGGTTCTGTGCAGGAGAGACGGCACAAAACCACTCCCCCTTCTTTCATCGCTTTTTACGACTCCGCTGGAGAGCTGTAAGCTCCAAGCCAATTCTTGTTCCCCGGCCTGCAGGGGTTTTCTATGCATGAAGAGTATAAAATAAACCTGAATGGCCTGAATGCATCTCTCCGACTCAAATGGAAAGTAGCAAACGCATGATGGCTAGCCGCACTGCCACAGAGCAGCTCCCGCTGTTAATCTTTTAGCATTTTGGTCGAATTAGTTTAATTGATCCTAAAACTAATTATAACCCCAAAAGAAACTGTGAAACAATTATTGATTAGATTTATTCTAAACCTAACTTAGACAAAATCCTAACCTCACCATGGAAATTCTTTAAATGAAAAAAATGGCAACAATTGGAAACTGCGCTGCAAATCGCTTCTTTGACAATCTGCCATGTCCTTCAAACTTGAACCCTCCGCGAATCAGACTAGCTGCGATTCAGTAACCAGCATCAGTAAGCTAACTCCTACACTGCAGAAACTTTCCAACAGAGTCTTACAGAAAAGCCACAAGTGATCCACATGTGATTCACATGTGACCCACATGTGACTACATGTGGCTGTTCCAAATGCACGTATTGTCACACGTGGGATAACACTTGGTCACATGTCGAATCAGATGAACCCATATGTGAGTAACATGTGGATGAAAATTTCCACGTGTAACCTTATGTGACCCACATGTGATTCACATGTGAGTCACATGTAAAAATCATGTGGTTTTTTCGTAAGGGGAGACCCAACCTGTGCCAAGTCGTAAGTGGAGGAGCCAAACTTCAGCGCGCAGGCGTGTCTGTCGAGCGGATAGAGCGTCGTGTCGACACGACAGGCGCTGCGCAGCGTGGTCGCTAGGGCCCAGGCCACGCGTCCGTCCGCGCGGACCTGCGCGTAGCTCGACTGAGCCGTGGGCGCGTGCAGCGTGTGGTCACCGGCGCTGAACGAAAAAACGAATCTACAAATCTGGTTGTCTATGCCTACAGTTAATTGACAAGCAAGCAGTGAAGAAAATTTAGTCGCAGCTAGTGCTCAAAGTGTCCTCAGTGCTCGCGGTCAAATGACAGAAGACGTGGATGCCACTGGTTGATGACTTGATCTCTGATTTTGTGCTCAAACAGCTGCTACTCTTCAAGCATGCAGGCGTGACGTCGATTGATTCTAACGTCACGAATGCCAAGATGTTAAGCGCGCTCATAGCCTCATAGAGGATTGCAGTATACTGGAGTGGGCGCAATACATGCACAGGACAGCTCCTCCTACAAGCAATATATATATGTATGTATACACGTATACATGTATACATGTATACATGTACTATGCATGTACAGGCGGCAGCCGCTTTGGCATTACAAGCATGGTTAGTAGGCCTATTGCGTTGGCCCACTTGTTGAAGAGAACGACGTCGGGCAGCCAGAGCTTGCTGGCGGGCAGACGCAGCACGCTCAGCTGGTTGTAGTCGTCGGGGTCCCACATCAATCGCACGTCCACCCATTCCTTGCAAAACATCAAGTTCGTTTGGATCGTTTATCACTCCTCTTCAAAAACTAAAACTGTTCATAATAATTACTTACGCAAGGCTAAAAGTGAGCGGGAACGACCAGCAACAGCGTTTCAACATAGTGTTTTAAGCGATGTGCTAAGCCTAACGATGAAGCAGTGGCGTTTCGGACCGCCGTTGTTTTTAAATTTATGCGTGAATGCATGTTCAACATTGCACATAGGCTTCATGTACATGACATTGTACTCGCTCCTTCTGTGTTCCCGCTCAGTTTCCACATATATTATAATTTTTAAAAACAATTGATGATCACACCGCTGGGCATAAATATATAAGACTAACTTTAAAACAAGATGATGACTATTACAAGCTTATATAGTCAATGAAACTGTATTCTATCGGAACCCTCGTCGCCTATATCTGAGGATTGAAAGTTGATCATGAACATGAGCACGTTGAAAAAAATTGATAAGCTTCGTTTCAAACTTCTGGGGTGTATTATAGCATAGAACAGAAAATCGACTGAAATTATCAAAGATGCGATACAGTGCCGATTGTGATGAAAGCGAACACAATATTTAGAAGAGGCAGTGGCTAAAATATTTGAGGGCGGGCTGCGCAAATCGTATTTCTCGAGCCAGTACGTTGCTTTCTTTTCATTAGGCCGACATAAAAAAATTTGAAGCGGCGACAAAAAGTTAAGGGAGGCGTTCGCCTCTATTCCTCTGCCCTCATTTGACGTGATCTGAACCAGCACTCTCTACGGGAGGTGGGCTGTAACTACAGGAATCAAGAATTACATCAAAGAGTTACACGCAAGAGCAGAGATCAAAGATCTCACACCTCTCAAGAACAACGGCTGTTATATAATCTTTGTTATAAAATATCAAAGATGCAAACGATCAGCTTAATTATTGATGAAATTAGGATTCTGATCCTGAGATAATAAAGAAATCGTCGTCTCAAAGTTCATCTTTTGAAAAGATTTCAGCAATAGATATGCATGAAAGGTCAACGCCCATAGATATTAACAATATTAAATATTAACAACATTAAATATTAACAATATTAAATATTAACAATATTAAATATTAACAATATTAAATATTAACAATATATAAATAATATTAATATTATTCATCGGCCTCTGCCGCACCCATTAGGGTAGACTCTGGGCATATATTTTTCGCATTTTGAAAGAATTCTTTAAACACGTTTCCAATGCGTAAGTAACTTCACATTTCTTACAGCCGTCATGTTGGTTTTCAGATTATACTAGGATCATGCTAAAAGTTTTGGCTAGTGACTTATATAACAGTACCTAAAAGTCGTATCAATATGACTTTTTAAGCCAATACTACTGAACATCTTACCAAATTAGTGCAAAAAATCGGAAGTGCCAACATTTTATTTCTCAGTTTAATCTCCAATACCCGCAGCACACTTGTCCGAATGCGTTTTCCAGCTAATAAATCGTTGTTTGAAGATACGAGACTCACACTGACGTATTCACGATCGTACAACAGCCTTGATGGCCTCATCGTTCTCAAACTAAAAGTATGTTCCCCATAAACTGCTATGGGGTTTATGGTCTTTTGCTAAAAATTCAATAACTGCCTTCAGCTTAAAAGCACTGTCGCCTACCTGTTCCGCCATTTTTGTCTACTGTAGCGCCATCTGAAGAGTATGATTATCTTGAAAGCATTTTTAGCCAAAAGTGCCAAATAAGCTGGGTACTTTGGTGCAAAATTTGAGATTGATCCCTTCAGTGGTTTTATTTTATAAACCATTGGCCAAGACTTTCAGCATGACCCTCGTACCTCCACAAAAGGACTTAATAGATTCACAAATTGATTCGAATCCATTCTCAAATCGATGCCGGAGCTGCAGTGGTGCTAATCCACCTCAATCCCCAGCTTGATGAGCGCTCATCACACTCAAGTGACTCAACGCATGTTAGGTCACCGCCATCTAATCCAACTGAGATATTCCTGAAGTTCAAGTAGTGCATGAACCTCGCAGTGCCATTTTAACGGATAGACCTTCTGATACTAAACCAGGCTTCAAGACAGGGTAGTCAATATTGTTTTATGACAACATTGATCTAGGCTACTTGCGCGAATAATCCGCTCGCGATATTCAGCCCAGTTTATCCAGAAGAACATTAAATTTGCAGTCCAAGCCTAATTCGGGGGTTAAAATTCGCGCGAAAACGTTCGCTTTCTGGCCCAATCCTTTTTTCCGCCCCAAGCAAAAAGCTTTTTTCTGCTCTCTAGCAAAAATTGTTGCCTCGGCCATGACCAGACAATATTAGCAGAATAGGCCTATCTCTTACAAGTTACCACGCAAGCAAGTCAATAGTTTGGTATTACAACTGATTGTGTTTTTGATAATACTACGTTTAATTTCAAAATAACCTTATCGATAATAAACATAAAAGGGGTAGTCAACGTTTTATCTAGGGTATAATAACCAACATCACCACGCAGGATTATTCGTTTTACTGCGACTTGTAGCAATGCTTTTAAATAGTGATTCTAATTCATTATTATTGACAACTTTCGATGTATAAAATGAAGGTTAAATTCGGTTTAGATCGTGGCGGTATTAGGATTTAATCTTTATATATCACCACTGCCTTTAAAATGAATGAATTGTCTGATTCGAAGCTCGGTGCGCCTGCTTACACGGCTGCTCATGGCGGAACGGCGCGCCGAGTGGTATTGCCCTTCCTTCCGCCTGAACGAGCAAACACGGTTCGCCTCTATCTCCCTAGTCCCTGTCAAGGACGGATCTAGGGGGGGGGTCGGGGGATGCCCCCCCTCCCACCAGCATAAAAATGCTTTTTTAAACAAATTGATGATAAAACAGTGGCAGATGTATCAATGAGCGGTATAAAAAGTTTCATGCATGAAATGTTCAGAAGTAGGCCTACAATGTAAAGCTAAAGACCACAAGTGAAATGTAAGTGAATGTCTAGTACATGGATTTGGATAGAAGTGGTTGGGTTGTGTGACAAAAGTTAGTTCCGTCATCACCCCCCCCCCCCCCCTCTCGTAAGTTGGTATCGGTACAAGTACACATGTACAAAGTTATATATTCACACCCCCCCCTCCTACCTCGGGCCCCCACAAACAAATCCTGTATCCGTCCTTGGTCCCTATTGCATCCATTCAACTCGTGCGCACGCTCCGGACGCCTCCAGCCAGCCGCTCGGCACGCACGACGCTTCCTTCCAAGTCAGATCGGCGTGAAATAGACACGAAATAATGACAATCAGTTGGGATGACTCGAGTCTAGTAGGTTGAGAGAGGATCGTTGTCCTCTTCCGGCGCGTAATCGATAGCTACACGTACATGTGTGTGCTTGATAACACGTAGGCTCTACCGTTCCAGTACTGATATCTTATAAAACAAATGGTTGAAGTTTCGAGAACATGACAGATATAATTATTCCGATAGGTCAAAACTCATTTCAGATTGCCTTGATTTTATACCTAGTACTTGTGGTCTGCATTAGGCTACAGTCTGAATTAATGAACAAGGATGGATCCAGATGGGGTGGGGTAAGTTTGGGACATCCCCCCCCCCCCACCAGCACGAAAACGCTTTTGTGGTAATAGGCCGAACATTGCTGATAAGACACGTGCCGATGTAACAATGAGCAGCCTAAAACGGTCAAATGCGTTGAGCCTTGTCAATTGATAGCCTACTTCAAATTATAAGTGAAATGTAACAATTTGGTCTGAAGAAGGTGACATACGTTGATTTTGACAATAGTAACTTGGTGAAAAACGCTCCGTCTCTACCGGTTCTTCCCCACTCCTCTCACGACTCACAATATTCGTTCAAAATAAGAAAAGTCTCGTAGGTTCAAAACGTAAGTTGAGAATTGGAATCAATACTTTTAGCAGAACTATAGAGCTGGAGACGAAGACTGGATAACCATAGACTATACTATTATATAACTCTAAGTTATAACGCTGCTTGGTGCAGCCTAACATCGACAGTAGCTTAACTGTTATAAACTGTAATAACTAATAACTGCAGGCCCAACTGAAATAAAAATCATGAATCAAAAGACTTGGCCTATAGACATCTTAATATAAAGATGAGTAGGCCTATACATTTTATTTCTGGCCAAATTTGAACTACATGTACATGTATACTCACATGTTCCAGCCAGGCATTCGTCACAAGAACTTGGTTTTTCTGCTCCTACAACGGATAAACCAGCAAAATAAGTGTAGCAAATTGATTTTTGCTCCTTCTACCAAATTCATCGTTATGAGCAAGAGAAAATATTAGCCAATCGATCGTAAAACTGCAGTCATTAATCTAACGTTGTAATTATTCAAGAAAAAAGAACACCGTTGCGCAACGTGCATAGGCGATACCAGGGAGGAAGGCAGAGTTGGGGTATTGCCCCCCCCCCCCACCCCTAGTATCTGGCGTAAGCAAACATCAGCTGACGAAGGCTATAAAAGTTATTTAGGTCCTATACCATCTCCGAATGTTTGGGATAGACAATTAGACATCCCTGGTGATAGGCATGCCGCAGTTATAGGCTGACGCGGCCTATTGATTGCTGGACGTGCGGTGTCCGTGGTTA
Source organism: Chamaedrilus cognettii (assembly GCA_034695025.1). Classification (NCBI taxonomy): domain Eukaryota; kingdom Metazoa; phylum Annelida; class Clitellata; order Enchytraeida; family Enchytraeidae; genus Chamaedrilus; species Chamaedrilus cognettii. The sequence goes on along the minus strand of JAQIWG010002725.1, from coordinate 903 downwards.
ACGTGCATGGAACCCTCCCTCTAAGGGTCTCTTTCAACCATGCATACTTTTGCATGCAATTTTGCATGCAATTTTGCATGCAATTTTGCACGCAACCGTGTTAAGGCGGATACAACCGTTGATATGGCAGCAATTTCTTTAACTGGGTTTCATGCACGGCTTGTTCCTTAACTGGGTTTCATGCACGGCTTGCATGAAACCTAGTTAAAGAAATTGTTGCCATATCAACGGTTGTATCCGCCTAAACACGGTTGCATGTAAAATTGCATGCAAAATTGCATGCAAAAGTATGCATGGTTGAAAGAGACCCTTTAACTGGGTTTCATGCACGGCTTGCATAAAACCCAGTTAAGGACATTTTACATTGCAATATCCTTAACATCGTTGCATGCAAAATTGCATGCAAAATATACATCGTGCAAAGGATGTTAAACCGTGTTTGTGAGAACGGAGCATTTAAAATCTCTCCCCAAACATTTTGGCAACATCCCACCTACTTGCGGGGGGGAGAGCGGGGAAGGGGGAGAACAATAATAATTTGGCATAGGCTAATGGCCTATGATCCGAGTTCTCTTGCTGTCTGGACCGGTCGGTCTACCAGTACAGGGGCCGTGGCGTAGCCGGGTTTTGAGCGTTCGAGGCGAAGTCTTACAGTGCCCCCCCCCCCCCTCACACCTGTGACTTTCCTCTAAGAAACTCGCGAGCGGGAGGAGGGATAGGAACTGAGGTTTTCCTAAAAACTACTATGTCAAAATCAATGGTTCTCTCATGGGTTGGGGGGGTCCCAAAGAAATGAAGGAACAAATTGTGAATTGTGTACACAAATAGCGAGAAAATGACTTTTGCTTGGGGGGGGGGGGGGGGGGGGGGGGGGGGGGGGGGGGGGGGGGGGGGGGGGGGGGG